>VBSM01003199.1:588452-634836 GCA_008086735.1 Cheirogaleus medius | reverse complement strand
GAGATGTGCAACGTTTGGGGGATGGTCATGCTTGAGGCTCTGCCTTGGGGGGGGGACATGGGCAATATAGTTAACCATAATATTTGTACCCCCATAATATGCTAAAATAAAAAAATAAATAAAGACCCCTTTGCCTGTGGAAAAATTAAGGACCCCAGAAAGCTTCTGTTCATATGGGTTATATCTATTGATATTTACCACATAGAAATGAAACTGAGTTTTTAAAACTGTTAATTCACTAAAAAACAAACCCCAAAATCCATGCTAACATAAGTAAAATATTTTTATGAAAAAGTAATCCCATATTCAAAAACAAATTTCATAAGAAGAATGATGCTGCTTTAGAATTTTGGAAATATCTTTAATGGTTGGTTTAGTAGAAGTCAGTTGGGTTCTCCTATCTGCTTCAGCATCCAATCTGTTATGATAGTTCACGTCATGTAGCTTCTAGAAAACTCTACTCATGAAAGAAGATGAGTGAAAAAGGCAAATATTCAAGTGTTATTACAAAAATAGTTTTGACCTTGCAGATACCTTGAAAGGATCTTGGGGACATCCAGAGTCCCAGGACCAAACTTTGAGAACTTCAACTAGAAGACAGATACGGAACTAGGGATGGAAGAATGTTCTAGAAAGTTGCCTTGAATCATCATTTCTGATAGCTGAATCTTTAGAGAAAGATTTAATATATATGCTAATGGCATGTTAATTTTTCACAAGAGTAGTTTAGCACAAAAGAGACATTTCTAGGAATAGAACAAGAGTATCTTATCACTATCATCACACTAAATGATAAAAGAGTCTTAATATAGTATAAGGGAATGTCACTATTTTATGCTTAAAAGAGATGGGCTTTATAACAACTATTAGAAATTGTCACAATGTATAGGTGCATGTCAGATCTTATTAATTCAATTTAAAATAAAACTTTAATGGCTTTTAGCCATTACATAGTTTTTAAAAGTGAAAATACTATATTAATAAATCATGAAACTTCACGGACTGCCCACACATTATGTTTTTAGGCATTCAATTAAGAAAAAAAATTGTTAATGAATCAACATGAAAGGGTCATCTCTAAAGGGCACCATGCTAGCCATTTGATTTGGTGAAAGAGAAAGTAAAGTACATAGAAACTAGAAACACCAGTCTTGTTTCTGACCTATCCCTATGTGAATGGAGATATGCCCAGTTTCAGACAGCCATGTAGCAATAGGTGATGCAAACATGGAGAACTGCAGAGTAGTCTGGTCACAGGAAAAACAATCCCCAACACTAGCCCTGCCCTCTACCCCTCCTCATCTACAGGTGGGAAAGGTGCTTAAGTGCAGGCAGGTGGGAGCTACCCTGACTCAGAGTGGCTAGGTGGTAAAGGAGAAGAATTTGCAAGGACAGCAAATACAATTGTTTGAGACCAAGCTCTATTAATTGTTTTTAATTATTTATGCAGGAAATGCAACCTGTAATGTTATAGAGCAGTAACCGCTTACGGTTCCAAGGAGCAGTTCAGGGTCTTCTATGGAGTAAGTGGTCAAGCCAATGGCAGCTACGTCCACTACAGCAAGAGCACTGCAATGCTGAGCTTTTCTATATATTAGGCTTCTGAATCGTAGTCCCTTTGAAAAGAGGGTTTCAAGGCTAAAATAAAAAAATTATTCTGTCTTCTTTCTTTAGGTGCAGTAATTTTCACAATCTAATATTTCAAAAGTCCTTGTGTGTGCATTTTATGTGATCAGGAGTTTGTTTCTTTTTAAAGTAAAAACTGTATTTTATTTTTGTATGAAAAAGGTTGTCTTTCTTTATAAAAACTAAGAAAGTGATAATGTAGTCAAACTCAGTGAAAGCATCTATGATCAAATACTCAGGATTTCTAGATTTTAACATTTCTGGGATCAGATTATCAACTCAATCAAAATATTAACAATAAATGGCTCTTTCTTTTTAAAGTAATCTCAATTGCCCTTGGATTTAATAGTTCCTGGCAAATCATACCTTCAAATCTCCATGATCCAAATACATGTGTAAACCAATTGAGGCTAGTATCTTTTTCATGCAAATTCAAAGTTCTTACAAACAGCTTTGTATGTAAAATAAAGAGTACTTGACTTGCCAGCTACCCAAAGCAAATTAAATACACTCACATACACATACACCCTTGCTCCAGTTTAAAGGCCTTAGTTCATCTGCTGGAAACAGAAAACTGTACATTTGCAATGCATCACTGTTTTGTTTTGTGTTTGTGGCAAAGCCAGTAGCTCATTATGAAGTGGGTATTGACTTTATGATTGCAAACCAAATGCCCAGAGCTATTTTACCAAGAGCTATGGATCTTTATTTACAGAATAGAAATAAAAGAAGAATATAAAAAATATACAAAATGAAACAAAAGATACCACAACACTTACTTCTCTTTCAGTTAAGAGCAAAGAGAATTTTTCTCTCCAGGAAGAATAAAACAGAGCTATTCTTCTTACTCAATTTTATACTTAAATGGAGAATTAGTCCCAGGTTTTCTAGAGTCCTTCAGTACAGCCCCAGACTATCTCAACTAAAGATAATGAGCAACAACAACATTTTATATGTGAACCATGGATCTTCAGAATACCACTGACACATCTGCAAATTAAGCCCATGGAAAGAGTATCTCCAGTGAAACCAAAAAGATGTTGGCATTTGTAAAATACTGAAAAGACCTACAAGGTTTGCACGTTTAGAAAAACGTTCACCAAGGAGCAAGCAGCTTGCAAAGGAGGAATATATTCAGTCGTGATGTGAGGAGACCTCGGACTACAGGGCACTGCACAGCCATCTGTTGCATGAGCATGCAGCGCAGGCCTGTCTGGAGACAAATCAGTGTTCTCTCGCTGCTCAAAAGGAAGCCCAGGACTCGTACCCACCCTGCGTGGATGGGGGAGAATGGAGTCGCTGTGTGCCCCACTCTCCACCAGGCAGATGGTGCTCCTTGAGGATGTCCTAACAGAGGAGCAGCAAGGGTACTTAGTCTAAGTGGGAAGAATTATTTAATATTTCTATTAATACTGCTTGTAAGACTCATGGCCCCAACTACTCTGTACATGCAATGCATTTGTGAAAGGTACAGATCCAAAGGTACAACTTAACCTTACATTAAGCAAACTGTCAATACGTTAAATACTCTGTGTATTCTGGTGAAAGTGCCAGATAATTTGTGTGATCTCCACCTGACTTTTCTAAAAAAATAAAGCATCACAACTAAGCATGCTCACATATATATTTAAAAAGAAAAAAAATTCTTGGGTATCTTAGAAATCCAAAGTCAGTTTCCTTTACTGTGGGGTAAAGGTATTGTGGTATTAAAGAATCCTATAATATGTCCTCTAAAAAGTTCTAAGTTCATGTTAGTTTTGGTTTTTAGGTTAAGTTGCTATAAAATATTGAAAACTTACTTATGTATTATGTATTATATATAAATATCTATCTCTATTTTAATTTATTCAGAATATCCTGCCAACTGAAATTATATAATCCAGTGATAATGAAAATTCTAATTCCTTCAGCAAACACTTAATGTGAGTTTACTCTACGCCTAGTGCAGCTTTAGGCCCTGGGAAATAAAGATAAGACGGCTCCAAATTCAAAGACTTCAGGGCCAACAGACAGAGAAAGCATGCCGAAGCACATCAGTGTCAGAAGACGCAATAAGAGTCTGGCATGGCAGGTAGCACACGCCTAAAGTTCCAGTTACTCAGGAGGCTGAGGCAGGAGGATCACTTTGAGTCCAAGAGTTCAAGGCCAGCCAGGGCAATGTAGCAAGAACCTGTCTCTATAAAAAAGCATTTAAAAATAAAACTAAGTTAAAAAGAAAAAAAAAGATACAATAAACACAACACAAGTGCACTATATTCAAAGTTGGATTTGAAAATGAATGTTAGGTGGCCATTTAATCAAAAGATTAAAATTGAACTTCTTTTAAATGGGAAGGTATAGTCTTGCTATTCGTAAGATTTTTTTTTTCAATTTCATACTTTTTATTTTAATTGTAAATAATCTCTATTGGATATTTTTTGCCACAAATTCCTTCAGTCTTTTGAATGCAATGTGGTTAGACTTTTGTTTAGCCCCAAGATCTTCCACTTTAGGGTCAGGACTGTATTCCAGGTTACTTCTGTGAGAACCACTTGACTGACTTTTCCATTTAAAATGATAATCATAATGGTGGCTACTTCCTGCTATGACAGGCACTGTCCTAAACACCTTACATGAAATATTTCAACCTCAAACAATCCCATGAGGTAGGTATTATCATCATCTCCATGATACACAGCAATGGTTTTCAAACTTTTTGCAGTCAGAACCCCTTTACACTGAAAACAATCATTGAGGATCCCAAAGAGCGTTAGTTTTTGTCAGTTACATCTATTGGTATTTACCATATTCAAAATTAAAACTGAGACAAAAAAAATATACTAATTCATTTAAAATAGCAATAATAATTCCATTACAGGTTAACATAAACATAATTAGAAAATGTAACTACAGATTTCAAGAAAACAGTAAAACTAGTGGCACTGTTTCATACTTTTGCAAATGTCTTTAATATATGGCTAACAAAAACAACATCTGGATTCTGATATCTGCCTCTGCGTTCAATATGCTGCAATGGCACGTGCGGAGCAGCCTCTGGCAAACCACTGTGTGCTCGGACAGAATGAGAGTGAAAAAGGCAAATGATATCTTAATATCCTTATAAAACCAGTTTTGACCTTACGGATCTCAAAAAAGGCCACAGAGTCCCACAGGTCCCTAAGTCCACACAAAAATGCAAAAAACGATTGGGGTCTTCAAAGATGCAACATATTCTTGACCATTTTAGTGTGAATCAATGGGAAAATCACTGATATAACTTTTTAGGAACACGCTGAATTCCAAGCATTATGAACCCACATTTCTGGCAGAATAGAAGAAAAATCCTAATCAAATCCCCAAATATAAATCTATGTTCAGAAATAAGTTTTGTTTTTAGCATCCCCCACCCCTGTATTTTTTCTCTATGAAGCTATCACCAAATGCCTAGATTGAAATTAGACAGATGATTAATCTCATTTATGCCTTGGGGCAGAGAGTCATACACTAAAATCTTGAAGAAAAGATTTAATTCATCATCAGCCTTCCCCACTTCTGGTGGGCCCCGAGAATAAGAGCCCGGTGGCGATCTGGTACGTGTGGAGGGAGAACAGGTTTGCTCCCCCGAGGAGGCCAAGGCCCATTCTCTCCACACACAGAGGCGTCCTGGGGGGTCACCCGCCACAGAAGCTGTGACAATGCTGAGCGCCAGGTGCGCCTGTCGTGTGGGCAGATGGGGACACCAGTGGCAGCAGTCCCTGAGTAATGGTTAAATTAATTAGCCTTTCCAAAGCAGATCATTTAATTACTCATCCCCTCAGATATTCAGGGTGAGAGCAGATTTTAGAGAAACTTTTAGAGCCACAACCCAGATGAAAGGAACTTCTATATATACTTTTTCCAATATAGATCAGCATTGTCCCAAAACTTTAAAACACCAAAAAAAACCCACCCCATTTTTATTACATGTTTTAGGGGACTCTATTAACATCCATAACACATAAAAATCAGTAAATTGAGAGTGCATTCCAAATTGTTGACCTTTGCATGATTTTGTGCAGCAATAACTAAGAGTCAGTCTGCAGGAAACTCAACAGGGCTTACACATACACTCCTCTGACTTTGGGAGGCAATGGGAGTTTAATAATGTGTTATGCTGATTAAAAATGCCTCCTGACCCCCACCAAAGTTCACAGAGACTGTTTAAAGAATTTGATGTGCTAGAAAACAGACATAATTAGTAAAAGCAAACAAAACCCCTAATTTTAGTTGCCTACCAAAATAGTCTTATTGACCTGAGGCAAGACTACAAACTGCCTTCACCCATATTCAATATCAGAAGTTAATCCAACACCCTAGAGCTTGACAAAATATCTCAATAAAACTATACAAACTACCTTTAATCCCTACTACTACGGTCATACATGTAGCATTCCGCACATTTTAGATGCTCCACATACACTTGTTAGTAAACAACCAATGAAGAAATGAACTTGTCTTTCTGTATTTTCTCCTTTTTATTTCTGCTTGTAACTGTCAGTTTTCATTAGAATGATACATGCTTTCATCCCCAAAATTTTGATAAATAAAGTTAGAAGATCCTGAATTTAACACAATATTGAATTAAAGCAACCTCATTTTCTCCTCCTCCTCACTGTCTGGTACAGAGTGAAATCCCAAAGTTCTCTTACCTAGTGTTTCTAAAATACATATTAGAACAAAAACCTCCAATTTTAAGTATAGGCATTTCTAATCTTAACTCTTGTAATAACTTCTTCCTTGAGTGTATAAAGTCAGTTCAATGACTTCAATAAAGGTTTCCTTGAGATATATACTTTTTAAGAATCATTGAAGAGCTACTTAGTTTCTTAAACTTAATTTTTACTTGTGTAAAAGCTAGGTTTTTGAATGAGCATTCCTTATATTTCCATGTTTTCTAAGAAACCTAGAATATCTTATGTTTTCAACTACCCCCTCCTGATATTTCTTCTCTTAATATTAAAATTCCACTAAAAAGAAATCTAGGCCTGTGTTATGTCGGACCATTAAGAAAAACTTTTTAAAACAACAGAATTTCATTACTAATGTTCAATTTGTTCCACCGATTTTGATAGCATTCAAATCAATGAGATACATGTATCAACACTGTAATATGGAAGGAGAATTCTTAAGGAAAACACATGCTAACCATCTCTGAAGGAGCACTGCATACCTGTGAGTGTGTGTGACAATAGCCCCTATGTGACAACTAATTTAGTTTCCATGGCTTTCAGTTATCAATGGCCCTGAAATCTCATTCTGTCTCTACTTTGACAAAGGCCCCAGGACAGAATTTGTGAGGAGACTCAAGCCATCTGTCTAGGCTCAGAAAAAGAAAGCTTTCGAGTTCCAAGGAGAGGCTGCAAGAGGTATTGATGGAAGCCCCGGTGGACTGTAACATGGCAACGTTTAGACACTAAAGCCTCCTCCTTTCTTCTGTGGGACCAGTCACACACACCAACGTGACTTCAGCTCAACAAAATGTTGATTGTTAGGACAGACTGGAAATGCCAACAATTCATTCCAAAAATATTATGTTGCTTACTATGTTGGAGGCACATTTGTAGGCTCTCTGGAAGATACAGTGATGGATGAATAGGGCTTAATCCCTGTAGTCAGGGAGCATTCTGTCCCAGAAAATAGATAATATGTCTATAGTCTGTGTTATGAGTTGAAAAGTATCTTCCAAAAATTCACATATTGAAGTCCTAACCTCCAGTATCTTCGAATGTGAGGAGATAGGGGTCATTACAGAGGTGACTGAGTCAAAATGAGGTCATTACGGTGGATCCCAATCCTATATGACTGGAGTTCTTATAAAAAGGAGAAAATCTGAAGATACACACCACAGGAAGAATGCCATGTGAAGACGAAAGCATTAACTGAGGTGATGCTTCTACAAGCCAAAGAAAAACTAAAATTGCCAGCAAACAACCAGAAGTTAGGAAAGAAGCATGGAACAGATTTTCTCGCAAGCCCTCAGAAACAACCAGCCTTGTCAACATATCTTGGACTTCCAGCCTCCAGAACTGCAAGACAAACTTCTGTTGTTTAAACCACTCTGTTTGTGGTACTTTGTTATGGCGACCCTAGCAAACCAATATATCCAGATATATTTTAATATAAAATCTATAAACTCTGAATGTTTGTACATAATCCATCTTTCTGCATACAAATGTACTCATACATGCAACTTGGTAAAATATAATGGGTGCCCCAAGCAAAAAGTGTGATGTATTTTCAGCAGAGGGAGTGTTTAATAATGACCAGGAGAATCAAGGAAGCCTTCATAGAGGAAGTGGCTGCCAAATTTCACAAGTTAAGACCCTTAAAAAGTCAGAAGCCAAACATGGAAACTATAGAACTATAAACTCTTTAATGCAAAGTAGGGTTGTTTTAAAATCTAAGGAACTCACTTCTTTTACATGCCATTTCTCAAGAGAGTTCAAGAAGACACCATGAATGATTCAAATGGCACACTTGATAGCTAACCCTCCACAGGCATCCATTATCTTAGCCACAGAGTCAATTTTAGTACTTTCATCTTCACATTCTTTATACTAAGTCTACTGTGATGCCCATTATAAGATGCTACTTCGGTGCTCTGTTAGGAGAACACTGATTTAGTTGGTCTTCCAGAGTGGGGATGGATTTCAAGTACATGCATACACTCTGGCTGCCCCATTACTGGGCATATATGTTGGCCACTTGTGGGTGGTGAGGAGTTAGGTGACCTGTAGTCTTGGAACTGGACCTGCTACAGTTAGTACTCATAACCAAGCCCTCATTAACTCAGGTCTCTACCCAAATGAGCCATTATTAAGCCTCAGGAACACTATAAATTTACTGATTTTTATATACCATTCAACCTAATAGCCTTCGCTAAAGCATTTGGTAAGATTAACCTGATGCTTTGATCACCTGCCAGTTCATTTTTATGAGTTCATAACATATCAGAACCAAGCTCACTTATGTTCCTTTCAGAATTATTTTCACCATTGAGCTGCATGTACTGAGATTCTTCTTTTATAATCTTACAGCACTGTATGAGTTGTGTTTCTCCCAGTTGCAAGTAACAGAAATAAACTCTGGCTAGAATAAGAAAGATGAGGCATTTTATTAAGTGTCTTACGGTGTTTCAAAAGGAAGTGAAAACCCCAAGTCCTAAGTGAGGCAGGAGCCAGATAACCTACAGGGACCTCTGCAGCAAGAATTGATATACCTCTCGGCTAGCTGCTTCCATAATGCCCTGGTTGAGCTCTGGGGACAACTGGTTTCTATTCTATCAGTTCCACATCTTAAATTCCCGGGAGTAAGATCCTGATTGGCACAGCTTAGGTGATGCACACACCCTGACCTGAGCAGCTTTAGCCCAGGGCAGGGTAATAGAGCACAGTCTAAGACATGCTCCTGTCCTCTCTGGGTTGGGGATGTTCTAGGAGAAGGAAACAGGGGTCCACCACATGGGCCGATAATTCATATTTTTATACTGTTCTTTGAAAAATGCTTTTTATATATTTCTTTATTAATCCTTACTTGGAACGATTAGCTGTCCTTTTTTTTTTTTTTTTTTTTGGTAATTCCATTGTTTCTGTATTCATTACAATTGGACTAACTCCCGAATTGAGGTTTCGCATTAAAATACATAACTAGTATTGAGCCTATATCTTGTTTTCTTCATACTGTCTTGACCACTATCACTGTGACTTAAAAAAATTTATATTGAGCACATACTTCATTCTTCCTACTAGGTTAACTAGGTTTTAGTCTATATACTGCTTTCTGTGCATTGTCTCACTGTGTCCATGCTCAGCACACTTTATATTGAGCACATTCCTAGAAATGTTATCAACTATGAAACACTGTGTACAAGTTCACACGATAAGTATAACGTTAGAGCCAAAGAGTACATTCTTATGAGACACACAAACAAATCAGAAAGTATCTTCTTCTTCTATTCCTGTTCTTCACACCATTATCAGTAAGACTGTTCAAAATACCAATGATAAGATTTCAAAAGACACAGGCACTTTTAAAAATCTAGAGGATAAAAGAGAAAGCCAAACTTCCCTTTCTTTTCTTTCTTTTTTTTTTTTTTTTTTCTGAGACAGGGTCTTTCTCTGTTGCCGAGGTTAGAGTGCAGTGGCATCATCATAGCTCACTGCAACCTCAAACTCCTGGGCTCAAGCAATCTTCCTGCCTCAGCCTCCTGAGTAGCTGGGACTATAAGGCACATGCCACCATACCCGGCTAATTTTTTCTATTTTTTTGTAGAGACAGGGTCTGTCTTGCTCAAGCTAGCCTCAAACTCCCGGCCTCAAGCACTCCTCCTGCCTCAGCCTCCCAAAGTGCTAGGATTACATTCCCTATATTTTTTAAACAGTCTAATAGTAGCCAAATTTGGATACTATTCATTTACTATCTAGACAAATAGCTAAAAAGCAAGAAAAAAGTCAACAATGAGAATCTTTAGAGGGAAAAATGGAAGAAACTAATGACAGACTAATCTGTCTGTTAAGAGATGAGAAATGAATGGAATCCAATGGGTTAAATAATTTAAAATATACTACACCAGGTAAAACTTTGAGGGGAAGAAAAAATTCTCAGATGTGTAACCATGTAGGATATTCTCAACAGGGTTAAAAGCATTTTAGAAAACAGGAAAGCAACGTGGGCAAACAGCAGCAGATGTTTTTGCAGAATAGTAACAGCACAACTGGGCAGAAAAATTAATTCTGTCCAAACAGGTCATTGTAAACTCTCTGTTTGTAAATAAATCTAAGCATTTATAATTATCATGTTTCACTGACACAGTGAGAGAGAAAACAATAAAGAAATGAAAGCATCCTTTGTATCTCAAAACAGGAGAGGGGAAAAGCAAGTAGTGAGTGGTTCTGAGAAAGAGCCAACAAAAGCCACTTTCTGAAGGAAAGACGCCCGTCACGCCTGAGGGCAGATGGCGGCTGAAGCGGTGAGCAATAGTCTTTGAACATATTTTGGTTACATTTAAGATAGAAGATAATGATAATTAATATCCATATAGTAATTATATTCTAAGCACTTTATAGTTAGTTATTAACTCATTTAATTCTCACTCCAACCATGAGGTGAACACTATTATTATTCCCATTTCACAGATAATGAAAATAAGGTACAGAAAGATTAGGTATGTTCCCCAAGGTCCCAGAGCAAATGATGATGGCAGCATCTAGACACGGGCACAGTTGGGCTCCAAAGTCCTCTTTCTTAACCTTAATGCTATGCTATCAACCTGAGTCTAACTGGAGTTATGATTTTTACATTGCATGTGGTTGGTTGTTCAGTAATATGGATGCTAAGAAACATCTATCTGAATTTCACGGGAAGCTCTCAAAATCCATTTTAACTCCTCTTGGGAGTCAGAAAACTAGAGAAGCAGAATAGAGCTGTGGCTCATGGAACAGACTCCAGAGCCAGACTGCTTGGGTTCAGAATCTGAGCTCTTCCACTCGCTAGTTCATTGACCCAGGGAAAGTCACCCTCTCTACGTTAGAGTGTATCATTATTTACAAACAGGTACTGCCCCTTTCTGAGGGAGGGTTTTATTTCCCAATCCCACTGATACCAGGCTTGGCATATGACTTGCTTTGGCCAAGGAAACACATACAGAAGAAACACGTGTAACTTCTGGGCAGAAACTCTAAGAGCCAGAGCAAGATTTGCTCTCTTCTCTTCTCTCATTACGATCGACAACAGTCAAGAACAAGGCTGGCCTGAGTCCGGGAATGAACATGCTGCAGAGCAGCTAACCCACCAGACATCTAGTGGAGTAAGAAGGACACCACTGTTGTGACAACCCACTAACATCTGGAAGCTGTGACCATAACAGAACTGCCTCTCTTGACTCACACACTCTCTGTGCCTTAATATCCTACTGGCTTCTAGGGTGATTGGGGGTACTAAATGATTAATTTTTATAAAACCTATATAGAACAGCAGCTGGCACTGATACACTCCACAGAAATGTTAATTCTTATAATTCTTTTCATATATAAATGGCAGAGAACAAGTATTAGTGAGCCAGATACTCACCTGAAGATTACAATTAGAGAAAAGAATGCTAGAGGAAACATTCCCAATACTAATAAAATCAAATGCTTTTCTGGTTTTCAAATCCTTTCAACTCAGTTCTAATGTTACACTGGTTGCCCTCTGGGTGTTTTTGCAAAAAACTTCTCTTCAATGCTCCTTCTCAATCCAGTAATCGCATATTTGTTTACATATAATTCAGGACTTTAATAATATTGCTGACCCAAAGGCTCCAGACAGTTTTCCTTCTGCAAAATTTGGTCACTTACTTTGGCCATGAAGATATTCCTTCTCCCCATTTCCTTCTTTTCCCTTAGCTATCTTTTTTGAAACCAGAGTTGCACACCAGTTTTCCCATTTGTGGAACACAATTTTAGTGAGATATTAATAGCTGTCATCTCTTTGTTTTTACGGGTGAAGGATTGGAGATCACTTTGACAAGTTCCTTTGTTTCTTGAGTTTTGACAGTCTTCAATTTGCTAATGTGCAAATTTTTATAGTAAAGCATTTTTCCAGTTAATGTTCCACACAACTTGCTTTCAGGGGAGGCTGCTGACAACAATTTCAAATACGTTGTAATAAGCAGATATTGCAATGTCTTATGCCCATAGGAAAAACATTGTGAGGCTTTCTCCAATTTCTAAAATTAAGAAATTATAGACTACTAAAGCAGAGGACCAAAGAGATCTAGGACACCAATATCCTCATTTTAGAGATGAAGAAAAAAGAGGCTCCAAGAGGCTGAGTATATTGCTGAGAAAACTTGAAGTAAGTTAAAGAGCAAAACCTAGATTAGAACACAGTCATTATACATGGGTTCAAACTAGCCCTATTTTCCAGTGTTGATTGTGTTTACAAGGAAAAGCACATAGAAACATGAATACATCTGGTCAGACTGGAAAACATGTTAAAAACCAATCAACAAATTCACTCCATGTTACTCAGATCTTACTGGGTTTTAATCTGGTCCATTGACAAAAGCCAAAGGGGTTATTGAGGAAAGTGACACTGATAGAGACTCATCTTACTAAGCTCATATGTGAAGCAGGAAGATAGGGATGAGTCAGTATTAGGGCTTATCTACACTAAGATACAAAACAGACCTCAAGTGATTCTATCAAAAAGCTTTATTTGGCGCTTACTTGCTGCATAAATAACTCACTAGCTATTTGTTCTGAAACAATAATGATCAGAATGTCTATCATATCCAATAAAAAACTGAAATAGGCAATAGACAGGATCAATCTTCAGAAAGTAAAAAAACTAATGGTACCTTGGCTGCTATTGACTGTTATTGGTGGCAAATAAAACCAAAAGTTATTCTCAGCACTTATCACTTTAATGATCTCAAAATTTGCTTCTATAAAAGAAAGGTATCAGAGATTAATAAATCTTACAAGAAAAAAAATGGGACATATAAATTGCTCATGGATTTGTCCCATTTAATTTTATTCTAGCAAGCCCAAAAGAAAGACATTCTCGAAAGCTTTGTGTGGCATCTGGAAAAATCACTCCTCCTGTAACTAAATAGGTAAAAAAAAGGATGTACTTATTTAGTGAATAATGATAAAACTGAGATCTGTAGCTTATGTCATTCTTGATCACAAAAGCCTTGTGTGTTTTCTCTGCTCCTTGACTAAGCACTCCTGTCTAAAAGAGAAAACAAAATGAAACAAGGAGAAAAGGATTCTGCAGGCACCTATATACAAGAAATGTACAAAAGTCACAGAGCTGTGCACAGTGGTGCACATTGATAGTCCCAGCTACCCGGCAGGCTGAGGCAGGAGGATCACTCGAGCCCAGGAGTTTGATTCCAGCGTGGGCAATGTAGATGGACCCTGCCTCTAAAAAACCGAAATAAATTTTCAAATTTTTTTAAATGTCACAATAAAGAATAGATATTGTCATAGACAGGAATTCCACTGAAGGAAAACACTATTTCTGCTTTGGAGAAAGGCTCAATCCATTTAAAAGAAAAAACATTTAGTGATAGACAAATGTAGGAACTGAAACACATCAAAGACAAAACAACTAACAATGTCCTACTTAGTCTCAAAGGAAAGAAAACCATCATCAGACTCTCTAGCCAATGGAGAATGTCTTTAGCACAATACAATAAGACTGCTGTATGTGACACCTTGATAAATTAAGGAAACAGAAACACTGTCACAAAAAGAAAAGGAAGAAAGGAAGGAAATTCACAAACAGTGCCCACAAAAGATGGATAAGAAAGTATTAAGAGAATATGAGCATTGATTAAAGGCAAGCAAGAAAAACAAGATAGGCTCTATCTAGCTAAGTCCCCACTGCAAAGGCCTATTATATTGTTTCCTTTGGCATTGACACAGGCGAGCTTCAGCCTATGCCTACTAATATCATTATTTATAAAATAGAAAAAAAAATCTTGATAAGAATATATCTCAATGGCAAAAAGTCTCCTACATAATCTGAGTGTACAGATGAAAAGAAATTCTTTTTCAAAGTCATAACAATTGCAAAGCAACCAGTGAACAAGATAAGCACTTGCAGGAGGAGCCACACTGAATTCATTCAACCAACTGGCTTCTCTGTTATATGAGTCCAAGAATGGATAACTGCTGCTTCCTGGAAAAACCTGCAAAGCTGTAAAAATCAGCCCATGCCAATATGTGGCTAAGGGGAAAGAAAACATTAAAGAAAAGAAGAAAGTTTAGAAAGAAACAATGGAAACACTGATGATAAAACTCCTGTAGTTCTTCATTTAACATTATATTCAGTGACCTATTAGATGTAAGTAAACGTGGAAGACACAAGGTTTTGAAAAATACACACACACGGTCCCTGCCCTCCAAAAGCTAGAACTTGTTAAACACTACTTGGGTCCATGACCTTACCAATACCCATTTTTTTACAAGCATAAATACAGTGTCCAACTCTATAAATAGTTATATTCATAACTGGCCAGGATTCCTATATTATTTTGCTGACACACAGATATATTATACTGAAATATTTAAAAAGTCAAAATAGAGAATTTTCTCAAGTCCAAGTTTATAAATAATCTGTTGAATATATATATTACCTATTTCATAATTTCATATACACAATACATACTTAACTAAATTTTAAATACCAATAATTTTATATATCAAATGCAATCTGGTAAAGTATTTCAAAGTCTATGTTGATAATTTCTTAGAGTTGGGAAAGAGTAAAAAAATTCTGTAACAAAATTAGCTCATACCTTACTAAGCCATTACTCTGTGGCGGTTATTATACTACATGCTTTCACATGCATTATCTTACTGAATCCTTACAAATCTCTCCTTTGTATAGATGAAGAATAAGAACTTCCAACGGAAACTTCCACATTCTAAACCACTGCATTTTACTCCTTCTAGCCACTTCACCTACAGAGGCAATTTCTTTGGAACCTAATTACTTGTTGGCTGTTAATGGAAATTTTACTTTGCTGTGGAATCATCATCAAATCAACAATGATCCCAAGAACCCATCAGGACTGTGGCAAGAAGGGCCAGACAACAAGGCTAAAACCTGGGAGCAGACACAGACTCCAAGGTATAGCAGATGTTCATAAGAGCTCAAGAGAGGAAGGCAGGCAGGCAGTTCAGAGAAGCATGTTGTGACAGGATATGGCTACAACTTCCAGATTTGGGGAAGTCCAGGATGTCAGGAAAGGCCGACTCCTATGAAGGTGATTTGCAAGTCTGGCAGTTAGTGGAGGGTTTAAGTTTCAGGGACAGAACTCCAATTTCTGAAAGGTCTGGTGGCCATGATATAAGACCTTTAGATAAATTAAAGTGCACAGCAGAATTTCAAGGCATCCACACAGCATGCGGTGAATTAGCAACAAAGATGATTTGAACACACATAGAGGTGCTTTTAACTTTACTTCCCAATAAAAAGCAGAGGCATTAAACAAAATGCATTAGTACATGATTGTGCTCAAACTATGAGACCATAAGTTCGCTAGATCCTGACGGGGCTGCCTTGAGAAATGGCAGGTTTAGTTCTCCACAGCACGGAGGAATAAGCCAGCTTTTGGAATGTTCATTCCAGTACTGAGCATTGTGTATTCTTGAACATGTTGCTCATATCTAGAGAAGTCTGTCAAGAGCAAAATCTAAGATCGTTTTCAGTTTTGTCCACTTCTGTTCTGTTCTGTCTCTCAGTTCTAGGCTAAGAGTTAAACTGTATGAATTCATTATGATTTTCCAGGTACTGATACTTTTACAAGAAATATAAAAGAAGGAGGCAAGAGAAGAATTGACCTAAAATTTTACTTTTTTTACTAAAAATTTAAAGAATGACTTTGCTTTTTTAGAAGAGTGGCAGATGTTAAGAACAAAGGAATAAACATATTTAGAATTAATTCTTAAGTAAGCATTTATACAAATATAGACATAAATCCTTAAGGCCAATTAACAACTAGGGGCATAAATATAGACTGATTAACCCTGTTCAAAGTGACTCCATACAACATAACTACCAACAACAATGAGAACTGAGTGTACGTGCCCCATTGGTTGTTTTTAGGTTCTGAAAAAATGTAGATTAATAACCTGGTGAAGTAACCAACAGAAATAGGTACTCAAGGAATTTTACCTACCTAAAAGTAAAAAGAGTACTCCCTTAGGAGTCTGACAAACAACACAAATAAAAATATAAACTCAGATTCACTATATTTCATAGAAGATGATAGGAAAAATGAAATTTCATTTAAATGCATCACTTAGTAGAAGTGGAAAATATTAAGATATTATTTATAATCAATAAAAAGTCATCTGGATTCTAGAACAGGTTAACATTGTCAGAAAATATATTATCAACTTTACTAATTAGAAAATCACAGCCTTTTATTCATAAACCATTCAAACAAATCTAATTAAAATGGCAGTTCAAACTTGAGTATATCAGTGACAAGTCTATTACCTCAATAGGTTTTAATTACAAAGCTCTCCTGATAGTAACAAACACAGGGAGGGTTTCAACACAAAGCCTGCATAAGAGTAAAAACTCACCAAGAAATGCTCCTATTTGCTGAATCTAGAAAAATTTCTTTAGGAAATATCAATGTATTGCTTAGTTTAAAAATAATAAAAAGTTATACCTTGATTAATTATGATAAATTATCATATTCCTAAACAGAGAGAGATCTAGTTCTCAATTTTGCACACAAGTATAACAAAGTAACTTTTTCTTGGTAGAATTAAGACTACTTTAATTCAGATCTAATTAATTCAGAATCAAGAGCCTAAACAGGTATCTCTCTTTGTTCTACAAAAATATTAGAAGAATAAAAAGATGATAAAAGGATAAATGATATTAAAAGAGGATAAAGTTTTAAGAACACTGTATTAAGAATTTAAGAAAAAACTTTAAAACTTTGAAAGCACCCATTTACAAACGACTTACTTATTCATTCAATATTCATTAATTCCACACACATTTATTGAGTTCTGCTCTGGGCCAGCCATCAGAAATCCCCAGGAGAACCCCACACAAACAGCCCTTCTGAAGCTCACCATCTAGTGGGTGAGACAGACACGTAAACAAATGCATTACAAGGTGATAAAGACAACTGACATGTAACTGCAAAGAAAAATGTTACTGAGGAGAGGCTAGAGCTTTGAAAATAACCTTTAAAAGGTGCCTCATCTCAACACTGAAGACTCCTCCGGGGGCGACTTTACCGATTCAGCTCTAGTTTAAAAGAACTTGAAAGATAATGCAGCTACAATTCCATGGAGGCAGGAGGGAGACCTCACTAATTCAGACTGGATCGTAGCAGAACCTCTCACCCTCAAGTCGCTTTTGCCATCCAAACCTCCACTAAGCGAGAGTAAGCAAGTTAATGAGAATGAGAAGGTCTGGATCCTGCCGGTGGTGTTCCTGGCTGGGAGAGGCATTGGAAGACGAGCTCCACCACTCTGGCCAGTGAAAACTCATCATGTGCTCTCAGGCAAGACAGAACAAGGTTTCCCTTATCTTGAGGTTAACTGGCTTAGGCAAGTGATGGAAAGTTTACTCACTTTAGTTTCCCTCAGAAAAGTGACCGCTTTAATTGTATTAGCACCTATTTTATTCTTTTCTCATCTCACTCTGCTTATAATACAATGCTCATCCGTTTGGCTCCTGGAGAGAAAAAAGATCAGCTTACAGAACTCAACCCCCCAGGAAGGCCATTGCCAAGGCAACAGCCACAAGCTCACCATTTGGTAGGACCTCTGGTGGCATCACTGCCAGAGTCTCCGGATGCCCCCCCACACAGGCTGCGGGGCTCTCTCTATGACTAACTGTAGAAGGCTCTCTGTCTCATGGTGGAGAAAAGAAGCTCCTTCTCATGAAAGGGCTTGTATCCCTGTTCTAAAAGACAGATTCACCATCGTCGTCTTCTTCTGTATCTCTTCTCTTTCGATCAGTACCATCCAGTACTTAGACTTGTCTAGCCTTTCCTAAACAAATTCCAGAAAAGACTCCAAAATCTTTTTTAAGCAGCCCTTCTGTGTATACTCCCCAAACAAAGTATTCTTTATTTCCAAATGAAAGGGAAATAAGTAACTTCTCTCCTGATTTCATTCTTCCCTAGAGAGGGTTCCATGATGGCAAGTCCTACCCAGAGGTTTGAAAAAACATTTAAAGTATCAGAGGCCAAGGTCGAGCTTCTAGTTCTGCTACCATGTAACTGTTTACTGTCACAACCTCTCTGGTCTCAGTTCTCTCCTTACAAAGCAAGAGGAATGGATGAAAGAGGTCCCCTTCCAAGAGGTCCCTCAGTCTGTATGTTACCTTGTAATGTATCTTCTACTCCAGGTTAATAACCAACCCCAAGTCCTTTATGAGGTTCTTATGTTATACATAAAATCCCTAAATGTTAAAACAGGATTTAAAACACTATTTTAAATAGTATAGTGAATCATGCTGGATTCCCATAAATAGGAATTTTTCCTACCTGCCAATCAAATTAATTGGCCAAATCCACTTATCAAAATATATTTAATACATTATGTGCTGGCATCTTCCAAAATATGTTCACTTATTATGTTTACTAGAAAGAATTTTTAATGAGCAGCTGCCTCAAAATTAATTAATGTGTATCACTTACACTATAAAGTTGCAAGCCAAATCCCACTACAACTAACAGTTTCAGTGAATAGCTTGAACTAGCCAAATTCCAGCTGATGGCCCATTTATCAGAGCAGTATGTACATCAACAAATTTATAAGAGTATAAAACAAGTAGTTCTGATCCTTGTACATATTTTGAGTAATATATTCTGTGAAATACTATGCCATGGAAACCCAGAAAATTAAGGAAACCCTCTTGGTACCTCATTTCTTCCTGAACATTCTTAACTTTTTCAATTATAGAACCAGACAGTGGGACAATCAAGGCATTTGACAGCACCAGCTAGATGTTGATTTTTTCCTATCCCCCAAAAATCTCAAACCAAAGAATTATTTTACAGCACATTATCCCATTTTCTTCAAACTCTGCTCCCTTTCATTTATACCCTGTTCATACACTATATTCCAAAGCATTTTGAAAGAAACCAAAGCAAGTTAAATAAAATTGAAACACTGATTTGCCAACATTTTTTTAAATCAAAATCAGGTGTAATTGAAATAAAATGATTCTACATCTTGCTAGCACTTGTTCCACTTTTGAGAACAAATGTTCAGATTTACCTAGGGGATGTTTCCATCTGCTTCTCTCAGTTTGGTTTCCATGCTTTAGCTTTAATTATTATATGTAGGCAAATTAGCAATGTCTTAATGTCTAACAATAAATAAACCTGGCCTTATTTTTTCAAATCCTACTTTACCAAAAATAAAATCAGATTTTCTCAAATCACATTTTAACAACTAGTCTTTAAATCGACAGAAAAGGAGACTCTGCGATCACAATTTGGGGAAAAAGACAAATCTCATTATCATTGAAAAATAATTAGTCTAGAGTTATGCTTTCTAGAGTTATGAACTTAGCCATGCAGATAAAACAACTACTCTCTTGGAGCTTAAAATCCAAAATTAATGTATAAATTAAGTGTATTTTAAGAAATGGTAAAAATAAATGTAATAAAATAGTAAGACAAAGACATTAAAAAGATACACAATGGCCAATACATTAGAATTAGAGATCAAAGCATATGCACATGTGGCTTAGTAAATTAGACCAGTACAAAAGTGACATGGAATCACAGAAGTGACAAACCTTGGCCACAACAAAGCCCCAATGAAAAGCAAAAGCTCCAGTACAGTATCCATACACTTTGCCCTCACCATGCCCTACCCCTGATGCCCTCAAAGTAGCTACATAACTGATTTATTTTTCATCCAGATGGCTGGCGCCCCGTACAGACTTACAATGCTGACTGTGTCTTGGGCATGCTTATTCAGTGAGTCTTGAAAGCCATTATTCACTAATTTCATGTGGAAATGAAATTTCAGCTTCCCATTGTGTACAAATAACTTGGCCACTTCCACAAAAAGTGCTTTCGCCAGGCGGGGAGTGGACGGCTGGAATGCAAAAGCCTTCCAGTGTGCCTCCCTGGCCCAGACCCAAGCTGGCATATGGTGGTTCCACCAACCACCTCCAAAATGAAAACTAGGTGAATGCTTTAAGCAAGCCCTCATAATGTGATTTACAAAGGACTCACTGGACGGCTGTCTTTTGCCTCTCTTTTCATTCAACATAGGAGATTAATCTTATTTCATAGAAAAGCATTTTGTTACATCATGCTCCTTTGCATCTACCCTCCTCTTTACATTAATTTCAAAGAAAGGCAATTTTGCCAAAATTTCAGAATATCTAAAAAAAATCATGAGTTTCTAAGTTTTCTTACCTTACCATTTCCTTTATTCTAGAACTGAATCCTCAACAGAGGGTTTACTTTCTGTTTCAAGTCTGGGACCAGCAGGCAGAGAAAATTGGCTTTTACAGACCAAGTTAAACATTTTCGTTAAACTCATGTTCTTTGCATGAAACATTCCCATGCTGTGCTTATAAACAACTACTGATATTTTCTGGAACTTCATTCCAGAAATTGTTTGCTTTTAAATGTCAAAGAGCTCTCTCCCCTACCCTCTTTTGGGTTTTATTTCAGTCAGCAGTGCAACTCATCAGTAATAAATAAAAATTCATATGTAGAGATACATTCACATTTCATACTACAGCTGAGAAGCTCAAAGTATTTTACAAACATTATCAAAATCACTGATGACTTCCATCCCTGGAATGTGACTTTTGGATTTTCCCAAGAAGACGTATTTACATCATGTTTGCAAAATGTAATTTGTATTTATAAATAGAGGCATTTATCTAGTCCTCACAATGGATACAACAAGTCATATCTCTGGGACTGACATTCATTTCCAACTGAAGTTCCCAGAGACATGAGATAGAGCTGTCTGTGGTGATCCTTTCTTCTCTGATTCTGAGGATTAAATGGCTTTTTCTCCTCTACTTTTATCCACTGTGCCATACAACTCTCTGTTCCTCCCCAGTGGTATCTGCTGGAGACTAGTCCTCCTTCTCCCATGTTTCCCAGGAATATGTTTTGTTCCATAGGTCTTCTCCTGGCTTGTCTCTTAGATAAATGAATTTCAGGATGAGATGAGTGATATGGATATAGGGATATTCTAGATATGAAAAATAAAAATGACCAAGACAAAAGAGCTCAATCTCTATGTGGAATTACATATCCAATTTCTAAAGATAATCAACACTGTCAGAATCCAACTTTGCAAATACCTTGTTTTCTTTTTCTTAAACAATAAAAACAACTGACAGTGCATTTATAAAAATCAAATTTGACTTGTTCCTGGAATCACAGTCTACCATAATGAAGGAGAGATGGCCTTGTATCAACAACAAAAAAAAGTAAAAGCAAGAGACTGGCTCTAGCATGGAGGTGACATACAAAGACAAACAATGGTGGTTCTAGAATTTCTACAGCAGGCTTTGGAGAAGCAGTCTGGTTGGAATAAGGAAGCGGTAGTCTATTTGTCTTGAAGTTGCATTTGCTGAACCAGATCACACTTCTCACTTGGATTGTGGGTTTATTTAGAGTGGTTGGTGAGGGTGGCTAATGGAGGTGCCACCTTTAACCATGTTAATGCATGGTATAGCCCCTGAAGTAGTACTGGTACTGCATATATTACCAGCTAGACCCTTCTTGGAAGTCAGCTTTGATCTATCGGCTATAAAAGAAATATAAATGAATGGGAAAATATTTTTGAAAAACAATAAAGATAAGAATGGACAAATCTAAATTGTCAGACACCTAAACAATAAAGCAAAAGTGAATGTCTATTTCTCTTCCTCTCATAACTTATAGGTCATTATTGGGAAAGGTTTTTTTTTATAGGAAACCTATATGATAGAGTACTTCATACAAAAGATCAAAGCATCATTAGTACAAATGTTAAGGTGACTATAAAACTAGAATTATACAATATACCACAATGCATAGTTTTTGTTTCAAAATAGAAAGGAAGATTTTGTCATGTTTCTTTTACATTTTAAATGTTTGGTGTTTTTTGCTAACCATATTATAATGAAAAGTCAAAAGTAACCACTTTCAGGGGCCTTTGAGAAATTCTTCTTCAAATAAAAAAAAAAAAAGATCAGGAGCAGCAAATGCTGGATTCACCTATAATTCAAGTACAGCTCTCACTTTTTAAATCACAAAATAGAGTTTAAGTTGGCAGAGGCGGGAAGCTGCTCAACAAAGTTGTACCTGGAGAGAACCTTTTCTACAAATCTTTTTCAAACAGGCAAACGGAATGACAATTCTAGTCAAATCTTGGATGTGTGACCAGATGCTCACAATAAAGGGAGTCTGCTCCCTTAAGAGACACTAGATTAAAACATTTCACAGCATTTCATCTAAGTAATAACTAGCTCCTGAAAAATACTTGTCTTGGTAGTTACCATAAAGCAGTAAGGTAGTAAAGGAGAAAATGCTGTGACAGTGTTTTCTTTTGATTCAGCCCAGTAGCTATGGAAACTATCTTTAAATGCCAATTGGTCGTCTTCCCTGAAACCACATAAAATAAAACTATTTCTTACCCTCACGGAGTCCATGGTTGGAAGCTTCATTTTTCAATATGTTCAACTTATCTAAGCCCTCTCCAGCTTTTGCTCAGGTATTTGCAAGCTGAAACTATCATATTTGATTGATACTATGGATTTAAATTAGAAAACACATGAATGCATTTCTAAATAAGGCTGCAAGGAGTCATAATGACCAAACAACGAGTAAACATTTATTAAACCTGCTTGATGGACTCCAAGAAATACAAAGTTTGCTGCTTTATATTTCCCTATTTCTCCTCTTCTGAGGCAAAACTGCATGCAATTTCCAACACCTGTAATGTCATCCACCTTGTGTGTTTTTCTTTTTAGTGCCTGTACTATAGGCCATGAGCTACGATTCAGGGTCAAGAGTTTCCTTCTATTTAAGCTTTTTCTTTTGTGGGTCCCTCAATAAGAAAATGATAGACAAGCTAAAAATTAAAACAAGACTATGGTCTGACATTTTTTTCTACATGGATTTTAATCATATTCCATTTAAAATGGAATCCTCTCCAGAGATCTACTTCTAGGTTTATTCACTCTTTAATTTTTTGAGATTTATCATTCTATATCCTTAACTGTACATAAACTTTTCTTTCAGTACATAATTTGATAATAATGGATATTATACCTTGTGTTCATAATTTCCTATTTCAGATATCACTTTAGTTCATCTTTATTAAGTCCCTTTGGAATGTTTCTTTGTATAATACCTTCTCTCTAATTTCGAAATCTGCAAAATCAAAATAAACTAACCAACAAGCATTCATTTTTCTGATTGCTTTTTTTCAGCATCACTTTTCTCTTTCACCTCCAATCAGTCTCATAAAATTTCTTGATAGCATACAGTTTATAGAATCCTATTTAATGCACAGTTAGCATGAATCCTAAAAAAATTAAAGGCTATGATACTCAAGATAATCTCAAAGAAGAACAACAAAATTATAAGACTTACACTGCGCATTAAGAACTATTACAAAGATACAGAATTAAGACAGTGCATTTGAAGCAAAAAAATAACAGATAGACCCATGGAACAAAACGAGCAGCCAGAGACAGACTCATACATAAGACAGTCACCTGATATACAACAAGGGTGACAAAGCAAAGTATATGGGAAAGAAAGGTCTTTCACTGCATGATCCTGGGTCATGGATATCCACCCATAGGAAAAGAAGTGACTACTGATCCTTAACTCATACTACAAACTAAAAGCAAATCCTGAGGGACTACAAATAGAAATATAAAAGAGAAAACAACAACGCTTCTATAAAAGATAAAACAAGAACATAAGAACACATATCTTGATGACTTTGGAATAGGCAAAGACTTCTTAAAGGTGACACAGCAAGTATGAAACATAATGAGGGAAAACTGATAAATTGGCTTTATTAACATTAAGAACTTCTCTTTCCCAAACACACAAACATTTGAGAAAAGAGGTAAGCTACAGAGTGAGAAAATATATTTGCAATACCTATGCACAATTAAGGACTTAAAAATACCAAGTGTCTGTAAGTAAAGACATGGAGAATATAGAACTCTCATACACTGCTGGTAGGGGTGCAAATTGGTACCGACACCTGAGTAAAATGCTTGATAGTATCTACTACAGCTGAATATATGTATACAAAATCCAATAAAAGACCAAAAATATGTACAAGACTGTTCACAGCAACACACTACACAAAAGCCCCAGATAAGGAAATACTCAGTTTGCCCATCAACAGTTGACTACATAAATAGTGGTGTATTCAGGTAACAGAATAACGCACAGTAACTAGAATAAACTGTTTACAACCACTCGCAATGATATAGGCAAATATCACAAACATGACATTGAATGAAAAAAGCCATAAAAGCCAAACCACAAGTATTAAATGACTCCATTCATATAAAGCTCAAATACGGGAACAACCAATGTATGATAACAGAAAGTTGAATAGTATTTGTGCATGACTGAAGCGGGGCCTGGGGTGTATTTTGGGGTTTGGGGGGTTTTTTTGTTGACCTGGGTACTGATTACATGAGTGTCATGACTCTGTGAAAAATCAATGTGCTAACACTTTTGATGTGTGTGCTCTTCTATATGTATGTCACATTTCAATAAATAGTTTTTAAAAATGAGAGGCACCATCCCTATTTTCAATGAACATTCAATATAAAGTCAGAGAACACAGAGGAAAAACATGAGAATGTTAACAGGCAAAAAGCACATCACATTAGTTTCAATCAGCACAGATTCAGCAAGTTCCTACACTTGGGGCCAATATTTCAGGAGTGATAGAAACATTTATAAACAGAAAAAATTTCCCCTGCTCTCCAGAAGTTTATAACTCAGAAGAAAGAAAACGATTTTATCAAAAAAAGGAGTGGAGGTGGGTAGGGAATGAGAGCAGACACTAAAAGATCATAATGCTGGAGCAGTCAGTCAACAAGCATATGTTCTGGCAGGTGTGTCTCAGGGATGGAGAAAGAATGATGGCTGAGGTCTGAAGTTATCAAGAAAGGCCTCCTCAAAAGACATGAAGAGAAACTTTTCAAAAGACAGACTAATGACCAAAAAACACATGAAAAAATGTTCAGCGTCTCTAATCATTAAGGAAAGCCCATCAAAACCACAATGAGACACCACCATAACTCCAGTGAGAATGGCTTTTATCAAAAAGTCCAAAACAACAGATGCTGGCGTGGATGCAAAGAGAAAGCAACACTTATGCTGGTGGGACTGCAAACTAGCGCAACCTCTATGGAAAGTAGCGTGGAGATTCCTCAGAGAACTAAACGTAGACCTACCATTTGATCCAACAATCCCAATACCCTTTAGGTATTTACCCCCACCCTCGAAAAAAGAAAAGACATTTCATTAAAAAGACACTTGCAGTTAAATGTTTATGGCAGCACAATTCACAATTGCAAAGATGTGGAATCAACCTACTCATCAATATATGAGTGGATCAACCAAATGTGGTACATGTATACTATGAAGCACTATTCAGCCATAAAAAAATGGAAATCTAGTATCTTTTGTAACAACCTACATGGCACTGGAGGACATTCTTCTTAGTGAAGTATCACAGGAATGGAAAAACAAACAGCACATGTACTCCATACTAACTTGGAACTAATCAATCAACACTTATGTGCACAAATGGAAGTAAAATTCAAGGGAAATCAAGTAGGTAAGAGGGGGGAGTAGGGAATGGGTAAACTCACACCTAACAGGTATAATGCACACTAACTGGCTGATGGGCACACTTATAACTTCAACTCAAACTGTACAAAAGCAAATTATGTAACTAAAACATATGTACCCCCTGTAAAATTCTGAAATAAAAAAAAAAAGAAAGGCCTCCTGGAAGAGGCAGAGGAGGTGAGGGTGAGTGGAAACAAGCACAGCAGCTGAATTCACAGCATGAGGAGACAGCAGCAGGAATGATTCCAGGCAGGGAGGCTGCCACAGGAAAGGAATGGTGACCCTGAACAGAGGGAACTTTCCAGGTAAGGTAGGTAAAGAAAAGCCACTGGGGAAGAAAACACTGAAAACAAATTGTATTCTAATGGGAAACAAAAGTCATTGTCCATCCTCAGAGTAACGACATGAAAAAAAGCTGGTTAAGAAAGATTTATTTCTTTAATATTTATTGCATTTTTCTGGAAACTTTTTCAAACGGTGGGTCACAGTACATGAGAGAGGTGTAAAATCATTACAGTACCCTGCAACCAATATTTTTTAAGAATGAAACGGAAGAGACTAGCAAACATCACAGTGCACTATGCAGATCCTTAGCAAGAATGCACATACTGCAAAGGATCCCGCAGCTGGTTGATGGGATCTGTGCCTGAGGCCTGCTAAAGGCAACATGAGGAACAGACGCAATGGCTGGCCCATGGAGCTTCCCCTTGATTTCATTTTACAGTATAGTACTGTTTCGTGAAACTTCTGTTTTCATATGTGTTTATGTGCGTATTTACATGTATATGTGTACCAGGTTGAAATATAAAATACATTTCTTACTGTGGTTTGCAGTCAAAAAAGTTTGAAAAACATTCCTCTAGCAGTGGAGTTCTGTAGAACTCATTTGAACAAGGAGTCTGTGCCAAAGAATGTTAAATCAGGAGGAGATTCAGGATATACGAATGAGCAGCCAGGTAGTGCTAAGAGTCTAAATTAAGATGCCATTCAGACCCTCCCCAGTTTGTACTTAAGCCTTAGGGCTGTTTTCTCCTCCCTGGATGCCCTGTATTACAGGGGTTACTCAATCCAGCAATTCTTTCAATAACATTAAATGAGGCTGGCATTTAACCTTGCCCTAAATCCAATTCTTCCTGCCTGCCTGATCTCTCTAGCAAATTGGGAGACCTTGCTAACAGAATCATTTCTATCACACGTACTATTTAAAGTAATGTCAGTATGCAATTTTAAACTGTGTTCCATTTATAAACACCTAATATAGTAATACATATCCCTGCTTAAGAAGGGTCAAATACCTAGAAATTTGGGGCAGGACTGTGAGATGTCTTTTCTTTAAATTATCTCGATAGTTGTCATGTTCCTTCACCATTTTCACCATACAAATCCTAGCTTCAGTGTGGCTAATGGCTATTTTATGAGAGTCGCATTAATGATGTTGATATAAAAACTGAGAAATGTTAAAAATCATTTTTTACATAGAGCAATTTTATTATGTTAATTTCCTACCCCCTTAAAATTTTGCAGCATTCAATTAAAATCACATAAAAATTTCCTAACCCCTTCAAATTTTACAGCATTAAATTAAAATCCCATAAGCAGCCTCTGCCCATGTACCCACCCCCATCACTTTAAATAAAAAGGAAAACTCACTAGGAACACAAGGCCTTATGTGGTTAAAAGCATTCCAATCAGCTACACAAAGCATTTATTGTGAGATAACATCCATGAATAGTTAAAGGCCCACTTAAATATATGAATATGTTTTCTTTGTAGAGGCTTATCCTAGGAGTGGAGAAGGCCTTCATTCACACTGAAACCTGGGGACCTGGAAGTAGGCAGGCAAGAAATACCTCAGTGCAATTCACTTCCTGTTCTGCACAGGTCTGCCTTTCTGCATAGTCCACGGTTTTGCAAATCCTCTTCCCCAACCACACACGTCCTATTTTCTGTGGCGGCTACTTCGAGTCATGTTTGTCTCACAGTACTTGTTCCAGAATTACTCTAAAGTACTTTAAAATGTTACTATGCTAGGAAAACGGAATTGGAAATTTTCAAGTCCTGTCAGGGTATCTGCAGTCTCTCTGCCAGTGAGGTCACGTGTTGACTGCTGAGTAATTGACCAGTCATATGACACATGAAGTGTTGAAAGTGGCTGAGGAATTCATCCCCCAAAGCTGCATTACTCTTGGAGAAACTATTCTGTTACTGCCCTGGAAGACAAAGGGCTCCACGCTAAAAGAGGCAACTAATAAACTTGTCAATGGGCAGCAGCTCTCATATCAGCCAGTCATACAACTTCTCTTGCTTTCATTACAGCCACCATGAGAACAAGGTGAAATTCCAATGCTACCTTGACTAAGTGCGGAGAGCGATCCACACTGCCTCTGTTCGGGACTATCTACTCCTGAACCTACACCCAGTCCCACGGGGGCTGACTGGGCATGTTCCACTTCCTGCCATATGCTACTCAAAAAGCATTTCTTTTCGTCCATCTTACACTCAAACAAAACCACCCAGGGCACCATCGAAAGGCAACCTGCTATTTTTAGACAGAGATCATGGGCAGGAGCCCTTCCTCTACAGTGTGCAATGAACAAGACGGGGAACAGAGCACGTAAGGTAAGTTCAGAGGAGGAACTCTGGTCCACTGGAAGAAAGGAGGATTAGAGCCAGGGGCACTGGTTTCTACTCCAAATTCTGAGGTCAACTTGCCTCGTGCCCTCAGTCAACCCATTCAACTTTCTAGGCCTTAATTTCCTGATTTGTAAAATGTGAGGACAAGACTAGTGCAAGCCGAGCTGCACTGCAGCTGTACAATTCTCTTCTGTATACGGCTGGATAATTTATGGGTTTCCAATGGCATCCTGTGCTCGGAATGATCCAGCCCAGAGCACACGTCCAACCTCTGAATGCTCCAGTTCATTCCCCACCAGGTCAACAGGCCCAACCTTGGTCTTTGGGAAGGTCTATTTCTTCCTTCCTAAGTTCTAATTTATCACTTCTGTGTTCTGAGAGAAAGAATCCTCTCTTCATTACTGAGTTTTAAATTGGCAGTATCCCTGGACTGCAGTCCCCAAGCCCTGGGCCGCTGAATGGTGTGGGTCCGTGGCCTGTTAGGGACCAGATCACACAGCAGGAGGTGAGCAGCGGGAGAGCAAGGAAAGCTTCATCTGTATTTACAGTCGCTCCCTATTGCTCGCATCACCGCCTGAGCTCCACCTCCATCATATCCTCCCCACCCCACCACCCCAGGTCTGTGGAAAAACTGTCTTCCATGAAACCGGTCCCTGGTACCAAAAAGGTTGGGGACCACTGTCCCTGAAGGTTTCTCTGTATCTTACTTTCCAATTTTTTTTTCTTCCTCAGAATCTGCCAAGGAAGATGCCTCTAAATTCATTTGTCCTGGACTATGGCTGCCCCTTTGGTCATTCCCCTCCCCAGCTCATAATCTGAGTCACACTCCCTGACACCTTCATATCCCCAATTATTTCCCCACCCCCCCAATATGCCTGCATCCTAATCCCCAGAACCTGAGAGTGTAACCTTACATGGCAAAAGCGACTTCACAGGCATGACTAAATTAAGGATCTTGAGATGGGGAGATTACCGTGGATTACCTAGGCAGGCTCAGTGTAACTAACGGGGGTCCTCATAAAACGGACTCCGAAGAGTTAAAGTTGGGGAAGGAGATGTAACCATGGAAACAGATGTCAGAGTGGTACCCCTGCTGGAAGCAATGTGAGCAGAAGAAGGTAGGGGAGGCTAAATTCTCCCAAGAGCCTCCAGAAGGAATGCAGCCCTGCCAACAACTGGATTTTAGGACTTCTGACTTACAGATCTGTGAGATAATAATACATTTGTGTTTTTCCAAGACATTAAGCTTGTGTCAAACTGTAACAGTAGCAAATAGGAAACTAACACACTCACTCTCAGATGGCTCTGGCTGCACCATCTCCAGGCTGACTTGATCCTAGCCACCCTTGCCCCTCTCCTCCCTTGCTCCTTCCCAGCAGACGTTTGCTGAGGACCTCCTATGTGCCAGCTCTGTGATGGAACTGAACAATGGACACAGGTACAATCCCCACATTTACGAAGCTGACAATCTGACAAGAAATTCTGACTTGAAACCAGTAACTACAAACGTGATGAACGTTTCCCTTGGCTGCCTTCACAGCCTGGCAGGAGACATGGGCCTGGGCACAGACCACCACTTGGGGCATGCAAGGAAGTGTGCCCGCATGCCTCCCGAAATGTCCAGGGGCAGCGAGGATAAGCCATCTGCTTCTGAGGCATGGAAGCAGGCATTGGAAGGGCTTTCCCTCCTGGGTACCTTACTGCCTGCTATTTCCTCAGTGGAAAAGAACCTAAGTTGGAAACAGGTTCTCTCAGATTTTTGTTTTGTTTTGTTTTGTTTTAGCCTTTAAAGGAAATAGAGTTAGCCCTCCATATCCAAGGGTTCTGCATCTGTGGATTCAGCCAACTATGGATTGAAAATATTCTTTTTCAAAAACCAATAAAAAAACAATACAACAATACAAATAAAAATACAGTATAACAACTGTTTACACAGCATTTACATTGTTTTAGGTATTATAAGCAATCTAGAGATGATTTAAAGAATATGGGAGGATATGGGTAGGTAATATGTAAATGCTATGCCATTGTGTATAAGGGACTTGAACATCTGTGGATCTTGGTATCTAGAGGGGGGGCTGGAACCAATCCCCCACAAGGATACTGAACGATGACTGTATTTGCTGCTAGTCACAGTCAGAACAGTGCAATGGAAAACAGACAAACATGTTTTTTGACCCAGACCTTAAACTACCAGTGAGCTGAGCTCCCTGAAGAACAGGGCCAGGCCTTGCATGAATATGCTGGTCCTTATTGGGTGGCATGGCCCTGACCTCATCAGGCACAGGGGCTTTAAGAGTGATGACAACACTAAACACAGCATCCAGCATGTAGCAGACATCAAAAAAGGCATATAAAATTATTTATTGACTATGCAAGGCACTTATATCAAACTTTATCCTAAAGCAGAAATTGCCACACAATAATAGCTCTTATTTAGATGTGAAGTTTAGAAAATGCAAATGAAATCAGTGTATAGACTGTAAAGAAATTCCTTTTAACAGCAGTGAAGAGCAGACCAGATAAAAATGCATATTTCTGCCTCAGGAGTAATCAACTGCATTTTGTTTATTTAAGTGGTTCTCTGAAATTGATGTCTTAGGCTCTGAAACTTTGAGGAAGTCTCCTAATGTTTGGCCACAGTCATAACCCACTAAAATATTATTTTAATTTCTTTAGGTAAAAATTATTTCACAGACCTTTAGTTCAAGAATTGGCATTGCATAACGTAGGGGAAAGGTGGCTTCAGTGAGTTAAAAATGTCCTTCCAATATCAGAAGCATCATTATTCGTAGGATGATGACATTTTAATCCCCTCATCTTCCGATTAAACAAACAAGAGAACAGAAGCTTGGTTTTCAGATGGGAGAGATGTTTATTAGCAATGAGGAAAAAGTGCCTGGCAGTAAAGGTTACTTAGAAAAGCTGTAAAATCACTTTGCCCAGAGGTCTTTAAAAAGAAACAAACGCATCTGTTCATGTCAGTTTTGATGTAACCATGCCTAGAAGCAGTGGCAGAAAAGAGATGCCTTGAGCTTTCCGTTTTCACCACAGGGCTTTCCTTTTAGTCACAGCCAAGCAGACAACACAAAAGCACAGCCTCCTAACAACATCACAACTCACAGACATCCCCCCACTGGCTGAAGCTGGGCCCCTAGCATCACAGAAACTGTCAGATCAGCCCACAAGAGGTCTTTGCACTGAGCATTTCTGCAGTAAAGCAGTGAAAAAACTGTAACAACTTTGAAACTCCAACCACAGGTTTCTTCTACCCTGTCATTGATCAGACAAAAGAAGGTGCACTAAGATTTTTCTACATCCCTGGGCAAGTGAGCTCAGCCATCCCCTTTCAGACCAAAGGTTTTTGAGGCCAGGGTCAGGCTGCCACAGGGCAGCACCCAATATAAACGGAGAAAGCTGTTCTCCAATGCCAGCTAAAAACACAGTCCATGAAGCTTCTAAAATTTTAGTGCACGATGCCTGCAAACTTAAATTTGCGACTTACTTGCAGCTGGTGGAATTCATACCAATGTCCAGAACGATCTGCTGAAGCAGCATTTACAAAAGCAAGCCACAGCCATTCACCATCATTCAGCAGGTGGCCAGCCTGGGTGGCACTGCAGACAGGGACTTGTGGCATGGGTGATGAAGACTTCGCTGGCTGCATTCGTTCATGTCACCAGCCCTCTACAGAATAACGAGCCTTGTGTTTCAGGGCAAAGATGCCAACCTTGCTAAGATTGCCTCTCTGAAGTTAGGAACCGGAACAGAGTTCCTGCTAAGCAACCAGGCAAGCAATCCCCAACTTTTCCATTCATTGGTAATGACGCAAAGTGCACTGAGAATGTGCAATGTGTTTCAAAATATAATCCAGGTTCAGCTCTGTGACTGAGAAAGCAGATTCCTTAAGAAATACAGGGAGAGAGGGAAAGAGAATTAACATGTCTTGGACACCTACCATATGTCCGGCGCTCTGCTGGACCACTTAACATCATTTACTTCATTCAACACTAACAAGCCTAGGAAGAGCTTAAGGCAAGGATAATTCTTCCCTATTCCACGAAAGAAACGGTATATCCCACAAATGCAACAAATGAAGGACACGGAAGACAGAAGTTAAACACGACTTCACACAAAGGTAGAAAGTGGCAGAATCAGGAAATACAGCCCATGCTCCTTTCAATACCCTCACTCATTAAGCTCCCTCACCCCCACCCCCCATTTCATTATATTTATCCCCAGAATAGAACCAAGACGAGGAGATGATGTCCCAGCTGCAGCAGCTCTAGGCTGGAACTCTAGTTCTGCCTTTTTCAACCTATGTGCCATTGAAAAGGTCATTTAAACTCCTAGCCCTAGTTTCTTTATGTGTAAAATGAGGATACAGGCCAAACCTATGTGTACTGCGGCGAGGGGAAAATATGTGTCAAAGTGTTTTATACTTATAAATTCAAACATGAGACAGTATTATCACAAAACCATTGAAGGACCCAAGCCAGACGTGTCCTACCAGCTCCTCTACCCTGTGGACCTCAGAGTACGAGAGAAAGCAGGACTCTAGCATATTCTTAAGAAAAGTAACCAGGTATCTGCCTTCCATCAACTCCAGGAGTAACAAAAAGGAACAGAAATCCACTTTTCATATTTGTATGGTCTCATATACTGCTCCACTGCAGAAGCCTGGGAAACACTCCCTAAGAACTTTTAGATGATGAGGACATAGTAGTTGATCTCCAAAGATGGCCCCAAGGACCCATACTTCTTGGTATTCATGCCCTGGGGTAGTCTCCACCCACAGTGGAAACAGGCTGGCCTGTGACTTGCTGTAGCCTGTGGAACAAAGCAGAAATGACACACTGACAGTTCCAAGACTAAACCTGGAGAAGGTCTAGAAGCTTCTACTTTGCCCTGAGCCACCATAAAAGAAGTTCTGGCAGAAAGACCATGTAGAGAGATGATATGGAGAGAGAAAGAGAACCAGACTTCCAGCCATCCCCACTGAAGCACCAGACATGTGAGTGAGCCATCCTGGATACTACAGCCCAACTGAGCGCCCAGAAGACTGCAGTCCCAGACAACACCAGGAGAGGCAGAACCACTCAGCTGAGTCCAATCACCTCACAGTCTGGGGATTGTTTGTTTTGCAGGAATACATGATAGTAACAAGGAAGAGGACAACTGTCATCATCTGAACCATTAGAATACAGTTCACCTTTCACATACATCATCTAATGTAATCTTCCCTACAGTAGGTTGAGATGAGCATTAGGACACCAATTTAAGGGAGTTTGGGTAAAGTTAAATAAGTTACCCAAGATCACGATTTGAAACCCAGCTGTGACTCTGTGACTACAAAAAACCATCCTCTTAACATCTTTGTTATGCTTGGGTAAAGTATATCACAGAATTACTGGTCTCTGATAAAGTGTTGGAGAACTGGGTTGAATAAAAAAAGATGTTGCCAATTAATTAAACATTTATTTTAAACAATATAAATGGAAGCAATGTATTAACAGCAAAAATAGCTTTCAGCTAGGAGCCTGGAACTTCAATTTGACTTCTGATCTGATCACTAGCTGTGTGAAATTGAACAAGCAATTTTTCTATGAAAAAGTTCACTTTTATAAAAAATGAAAATAAAATGTCTGCTAAGATTTTTGTGGTTGTTTTGGGATCAAAATAAAATACTCGATATAAAGGACTTTTGCAAAGGAGAGGGGTGGGTAGGGGAGGGAAAAAAGTCCTACAGAAATGTGAAGAATTGTTGAATTAACTTGAGAGTTCACCACTTTATAGTTACCACAGAAGTTTTCAGTTCCAAACTATTTGTACTTTCCTGCCTCCTTCCTGGGTAAATGTTCATATAAACACTGTTTTGTTTCCAGAGCTTTGGGACACATAAGTTTCTAAAAATGCAAAATAAAATAAACTCAAAGCAACACTATGAAAAGCAGAAATCCTCCGGTTTCCAGTGAATAGTTACATTTCCCCATCCTGTTGATTCACTAGGTGTGAGTGATGGCTTTAGGGAATGTGTATACAAATATAGTCCTGATGTACACAGAGGGTTCCTAGTGAGACGGGACACACGGAATGAGGTACAAAATAGATAATGGCTGTTCTGTTAAACGAAATGAAACACAAGATGTCTCATAAAGAGAAACTCTGACCCTTGGGTGTACAGTGACAGCTAAGAGCATTAAAATATTCCTCTGAAGCCATTCCTTAGAACTGCCATCCCCAACCTCCAGGCCATAGACTGGTACTGGTACATGGCCTATTAGGAGCTGTGCCGCACAGCAAGAGGTGAGAGGCAGGCGAGCCAGCAAAGCTTCATCTGTATTTATAGCCACTCCCCATCACTTGTATCACCACATAAGCTCTGCCTCATGTCAGATCAATGGAGGGATTAGATTCTCATAGGAGCTCGAGTGAACCTGACTGTAAACTGCCCATGGGAGGGATCTAGGTTGTAGGCTCCTTATGGGAATCTAATGCCTGATGACCTGAGGTGGAGTGGAGGCGGTGATGCTAGCACTGGGGAGCACCTGCAAATACAGATTATCATTAGCAGAGAGGTTTGACTGCATAATAAATGCAATGTGTTTGAATCATCCTGAAACCATCTGCCAAACCCCAGTCAATGGAAAAATTGTCTTCCATGAAACCAGTTCCTGGTGGCAAAAAGGCTGGGGACCATTGCCTTAGAATCCTTGTTGCATCTTTGATTCTGTTTTGGAAACCAAATGGGGTCACTGGTAGTCTCACCAATTTATATAACATTCTCTCACTGGAAGTAAAATATAGGATTAGTATAGGATCTTAAGTATATAAAGCTTAAATTATAGAATTAAAAACAAGATTTCTATTAATGAACAAATTAATGTACCAACTCCTGAGTATGAACCCACAGGTAAGTCAGTAAGGAACATGCTTTCTCTTAAAGATTTAAAATTATATTCTTCCAAAGGCTCCAAAGCCTATATATATATATATATATATATATATAAAGTACATGAATGAACTATTGGGGTTCCTATTTCAAAGTGGAAGGAACAATGGCTACATTAAAACTAAAGAAAGCAATCTGCTTAATATAGTAAGCAAAAATTTTAAATAAACAAAGGATAAAGTTGGAAATTTAATCTGATCTATTTAATTTTGAATATGTGACTTATTTGGGGAGTTAAGATACTAATCTTATGTGAATATGTAAAATACACGTGTATGCTTATATTTATGTGACACAGCCTCATATGTTCACTAAGCAAATGGGAACTTTATCCACTCTAATGAACCTAATTATAAAAAATACAAACTATGAATAGGCACCTAGATAAACTCTTTATTTGAATTAACAACCCCATTAGGAAAAATTGTGATCCCAAAATAACAACCACTGCAGTGATTATGGTTGATTTGGTATGTCTTTGTTCCAATCTTACTAAAATGCTACTATAATTGTTTTAGTATCAATATTAATAATATATTGTTCATGTTTGTATTTTTAATCAAATAACATTTATGGAACTCTGAAAAATCATCTTCAATCCACATGTAAAAAGGCAGGGTCAATATTCTCACAAGCATATTCAACTTGTGGCTTTAAAAGAGACAAATGTAAAACAGCTTGAGTATATGAAAACTATCTAATTGGAAAATGAATGTGACCTCAAGAACATATCAGAGACTTATCATTATCTCACATTCATTGGTTATCATCCTACAATTAATGGGAGAAAAGCATGTTCTATAGTTTAAAACAAAGCAAACTTCCTGTTTCAATCTAGCACACTAGAGGCCATTTATTAACATCACTGTGCTCAGGTAAGTGTCTCCTAAGCTGTGCCCTCAGCCTCTGTCCCTTCTCTCTTAGATTCATGTAGTAACAGAAGACCATTTAATCCTGGCAACCAAACAATAACACTGTCTAGACAACTAGACTGGATACATCCTAATGTTCCCATCTTACCCTCCACAGACATTAGTCTATAAGACCTATGGAGCACACATCATCACTACTCACAAAGGATTTTGCAATTTTCCAGTGAACTTATCCAATGCAGACAATCAAACAAAAAATTCAGGCATCAGCATGAACTTTTTCAGCCTGAAGCAGTCAACAGACTCAAGGACATTGCTATGTCTATGTAGCAGAATTTAGTAATAAGACACCAGTGGGCAGAAATCTGTCGAGCAAGAGCACAGGGAAACATAACTCAAGGCCATGTGAAGTGCAAATAAGCAATATAACTAAGAATAAAAAGGATTCAGATACTTCATGGAATTGCAAATAACAAAAGAGAAAAATATTCAGAAATATTCACAGTAATGACCACAACTGCTTTGTACCATTTGCAAGCTCCCAACACGTGAACAGAATTGTAACAGGTGTAGGAATGGAAAGAAGTAAATATACAGAATAAATGAGTTATTAACTAAGCAGTTAAATGCATTTATACTCATAAATATGTAAGAAAACTAGGAAGCTTATGATAACTAACTACAATGAACAAGTGTAGAAAAAAAGCAGTATAGCTTTTCATTTTATACTACTGCTTTATTCCTCTGCTTATTTTGTAAAGATGAAGAACATTTCTCAAAAATAGAAAATAATCATGGAAAAAGAAAAATTATTATTCTGTGTAATCTTGCAGGAATGGCTGAAAGGCCAGATGCTTGACTTCATGCACATAGACAATGGAGAATGTGAAGATTGTTAACAAAGCTGTAGGCCTGTCCTTGGAGACCAGACAGACAAATGACAAGACCCAACATCTTGTGCTGAAATCTTTCCATCTCTAGAAATGAGTAAGTAAACTCAAGAGAGCTGGCAGCAACATCTGTGTGACCTTCATTCCATGCCACTGTCCTTTCTGATAAAGTTCCTCCTGACAAGAAAAACTAGCAAAAGTGCACTTGGGCCAGACAAAGAACCAGATTCCCAACAGTCAGGTGCAGAGTCTCTCTTTTCTGTGTTGCAGACATTCCCTTGGCATATACAGCCTACATCCCAGGGCAGGGAGCTCTAATGACTGTGCAGAGTCACCGCAGGTACTATTACTTATACCTGACATGTTGCCTGAACTAGCTGAGTTGTATTTTAAGTGCATTTCATTGAGAAAGCATTTTAACTATAGAGCACCTGCCAAAAAAGATACATGCCTACAAAGACAGCCCAGTCTTCTTGGGTTTGAAGTACTGTTTTTGACTGCCACGTAGAAATAGTTCAGAAATTTGTAGAGAGTTTGCTACATGGGGCTCCTAAAATAATCTCCAAAGTCTGAGTCATTCTTGATTCTTCCATCTTGGCAACTCTTTTTCATCTGGTCATTCACAGGAGATTGGAGGTCCTGGTACTCTAATAGCTCATGGAACCTACCTCTTCCTTTTAATTCTCATGCCATGCCCCCCAATCCAGGCCTTCATCACATTCTGCTGGACAGAAGCAGAGGCCCCTAATAGCTCCCTGCTCCTTGCTCAAATCCACCCTGTGCACCATTTTCATATTCATGTCCCTAACACCATCTACCCAATATCACCTCTGACTTCCAGTCAACCAAAGGATTCTACTTCTAAAAGCATTTCCCAAAATAGGTTCCACAAATTACCCTACCAAGATGTGCCATTAAAAATAGATGCAGCAGTCAAAATTATTTTGAGAAACTCTTAGAAACTAACCATACAGGTTATCATATTAAAGCCTCTGAGAACTTCTATAGGAGAGAAATTCTTTTCTAACTTTCTCTCAACTTTTCTCACTTTTTCAACCACAGGGACTTCTTTTGACTAACACTTCTACAACATCCAGTAGAACTAGTGTTCTAAAAAGATACATCTTGGGAATTGCTAGCCCAGAGGTTAAAGTCCAAATTCTTCAGTGTGCATGTGATGACCTATATTAATGGGGCCCTGCTACTTACTGCTCCATCTTCAGCCCCTACCATCTACCAGCTTTTCCAGGGCTGCTCATGCCCCTACCTGAGCTCAAGCCCTCCACTGACCAGATCGCTCTCTCCCAAGCCTAAGTCCCACTGGAGTCAGTTCATGTTCTCCCTCCCCCAGGAGGCCTATCCCAATGGTACCAGCCTCATCCATCACTTAATTTTCCAACCTCTTGTTCTACTAATTTTTTTTCTATTTCACCAAGCTCCACATCCAGTATTTTGTGGTATCACAATTGTAAGTTTGTGTCCTCTTTCTCCACCTAAATTGTAAGTTCCTTGAAGGCATTTGTATTTTATAATTAATTTTATAACTAACATAACTAATTACATTTTATAACTAATTATGGATTCACAAAACCTAGGATAAGATCTTGTACAGTGCAAGTGTTAAACAAACATCATCTTTTAAAGAAAATAAGGTGGGTTTCTCTATGCCATTGTAGGAAGAGGGAGTCCATGTTAAAATGATGAAATTCTCAGAATAGTAATTTAGCAGAGTGGGTGAGAGATATCCACAGAGTAGCATCACAATTCTAAAATTTCTACAAAATCATCACCAGTGCCAAAATGTTTACCAAGAAACCACAGATGCAAGGTCATGTACACCAAACCCTGAAATGAATTGTATGATGAAAACAAGGATATATTCCCTGAATCTGATCTAAGATAGTCATAACGACTCACAGGGAGAAAAGAAAAAGGACAGGTCTTTTAGGATATGTTAAATCCCAAATCAGATAATTTGGCTAATTCTTAATGCAGTAAATTTCCAAGTTTCCTTGCTTTCTTCCTGCCCTCTATTCAATAAATATTTATTAAACATTTACTAGGCATCAGGCACTGAGAAAAAAAGACAACTAGAAATGTCTTGGGGAAAACTAGGATAAACTACGAGGTACAGAGAAACAAAGGTTTCTACCTCTGAAAGTCCTAGTAAAATGATAGAATTTTTTTTTAAAGAGAGACAGGGGTTCACTGTATCGCCCAGGCTGGAAGGCAGTGGAGCAACAACAGCTCACTGCACTACCGCCTCAAACTTCTGGGCTCAAGCTCTGCCTCAGCCTCCCGAGTTGCTGGGAACAGGTGTGAGCCACCTCACCCAGAAATTTTAAAAAGTATATTAATGCAACAAGGAAGCAGCAGCCTAAAATAAGTCATATCCTAAAAGCTGTCAAAAGCAGTAAGCAAGCAGACCCCATGTGATATCAAATTTATGTGTTTCTTCTATGTCTTTTGCCAACTAAAGACTTTCTGTTGTTAAATGTTCAATATTAGAGTAAGGGACATTGGTGGCACTTATTCTTCTAAGTCCAGCACATTGCCTGACAGTAGGTACCTAATAACAATCTGTTGAGTAAACTAACGAACAAATGAATGAAAGAAGGCAGGAAATGAGGCCCTCTGCCTATGCACAGAAATACTATGTTTAGTTGGAAATTCTTTGGTGCTGTAATTCCTCTACACTGGAACACAGTGGATGGTGGATTGTAAAGATCAATCTGTGCCTTCTTGAATTAATATATGTTTCTCTTTAAAATATTATTATTAAAGACTAAAATTCATATGTAAAACAAAATATCTAGATAGCCCTATGTAATTCCCTTTCCTGTTATGGTAATTCAGACAAATTTAAGACTCCTACAATAAAAGCACCACTCCAGAATTTTGCATAGATTGTCCATTTTATACACTCTCAACAGGAAAAAATGGTGGAGAGATTGACAGATGAGTTTGGACACCTGTCACTTGAGAGGAAATAGGAAAAACTGCACTACAATATTAGAATTTTAACAGGTTTAGGTTAAAAAACAAAAAAGAAAAGAAAAAGAAGTGACCGAGAGGAAAAACAAAAGAGAACAGTCTTGGAGAGGTCAGGTTGACCCACATTAGCATCAGTTGAACTGTGTGTTGTACACTGAATTTGACTACAATGCCAGTTGGCTGGAGTAGTTTATTTCACTTTACTTACAATGCTACACCATTTGGCACATGTGCCTGTGCATGTGTGTGAAACTTGGTATGAATTAAGTTAGAAAAAATGTTAGTAGTTTAAATCTGATGTAATAGAAAAAAATACATCAGAAAAATCACTGATGATAAATGTGGTCGTTAGACAAAACGAAGAGCCCTACAAGGGAGGTAAGATATTTTCCCTGGAGACATTTGCAATGAAAATGAACAAAGAACTGAGAAAGAGAAATTCCTTATAGTGGCTGGTTAAAAAATAATAAAAAGTCCAATCTTTCCTCTCTCTCATTTCCATAATGCAGTGAACAGAATGCAGGGGATCAAGAGACTACTGAACCCAAATACAACACTGGATCCTGTAGTTATTAAAGAAATCCCACTCAAGATTTCCAAACAATTCAAAGTACCAGCAAAAATCACCTAGTGGTAGGCTTATCTGGTAGGATAACTCTCTCCTTTGCAGTATTTTATTTAATAACACCAGGATGACACTTAAGCGTACCTTATTATGTCTCTATAATGGAGAAAATATTTATTTCACAGGTATCAATACTGCTGTTTTTGAAAAGGTCCAAAGATAAAATTATAGTACATACCTGACATACACCAGGGCTTACCAAGTGATAGGTGTACTTATTATGATAATGTTCCTTATTATTAATTTCTTATCATATAACTCCTCCCCTCTTCCAGCTTAAAAGCTGAGAAGAGTATGTTTTTCATCTTTGCATCCTTTACAGCCCAAGCACAATGCCTTCTACAGGCATTTGATGAATTTAATGTTAACTGAAACTTTCTAGGCTCATCTTATAAACTAAACTAGTTTATCTCATACTGACATGTTTGCATCTCAAGAATAGGTATCATCTCCCATATTTGTGGAGGGCTCCCTCTGAAAGTAGCTGTCATTTCTTTAAACTATAACTTCCCTATTGATGGTTGCTCTCTGTAGGGTACAGGGAGGAGGTTAATGTGAAAGAGGCCATCTTATCCAGTCCTAAGTGATATGAAAATAATATTGAAAAGCCATAGCTGCTAGCATCTGTTGATTTTCTTGTGTGTGAGGCACTGTCCTAAGCCCTTAACATGTGTTATATTTCACTCTTAACATCTTATAAATGCACATAATTTTTTTCTATTTTATACATAAAGAAACAGATCAGAGAGACTAATAACCTGGCCCCAAATCACATCAATAGTAAATGATGGAATCCGGCTTTGAGCCCAGGTCTACATGACTCCCAAACTGAATTCATAACTACCTGCTACATAACATGTGGTCTTACCAACCCTGACTTCACAAAACCTCCACCTAGTTAGAGGCCTAGAGCTCTAGTTTTAGCACTGCTGGAGTTTTTACCTAAAGCAGTGCCATCACTTGTGTGAACAACCTTCCAATACAATATAAAATGATTAGCCTTCGCTCCCTTCCTCTAAACCCTTCCCACCTGCTAGAGTACCTGAAAATCGACATATTGGCAACCTCCTTAAAGCATGTTGTAGGTTATGCTCATGTCAACTAATAAGAAACAGCTATGCTCCCTGAGGTCAGTAATTCATAGGGACTATTTATTTAATCCATCACCACCTACTGTCTGAGCTTACTAGAAGAAAGGATGTAAGAGCATAATATCCAGGAAGCAATCCCAGTCAGAGGCAGTAGCCCTCCACAGCAATCCTGTACTTCACTGCAGCAAGGAAGTCTCCTGTAAACCACACCTATAGGTACCCCAAAGGACAAAACTATTAGATATTTGAAAGGAACAAGATTTCAGCTAAGGGTGAAATGGCACAGCTCCGCATAAAAAAGCAAGGAAGCTTGTTCTCTAAAAATGCAAATATTTAGTGAATGAATGAACAAATAATGGGGCCCTATATTAAGAGGTAACCAGGAAGACTGACAATCCTGGGCCAGAATAACATTAGCTGTCATGGCAGTGCTCACCCCTCTCCAAGTCTCTCAAGTTAAAGAGTACAATCTGAGGAGTACGCCTAAGCTGGCATCAGCCCCACCGCTCTCTCAACTTCACTGGAAAACCTGAAGCTGCTGAAGTCCCCTGTTAGAAGATGGCTCACCAGCCCAACAATGCCCAACCTAATTTCCCAAATAGATATACATGTTTTGTATTGTGTGCTCTTCATTGACAGATAATCAACCTAGAGATACAGGTCAGCTCTAAACTAAAATCCTATATGCCAAATACAGAGTAATAAGCTTAAGTGAACAAACTCTCCAGCAAAAAAGAGCCCCACACATCTAAAAGTTACCACCAAGCCTCATAATATTAAACAATAAAAAGCTCCCTTGGTCATCTCCAACCTTCCTCATAACAGACTTTGCCCTACGATTACCTTCTTGGCTTATTTGTTAATGTTAGGAACAGGTGTAGTGGGCAGCGTTAACCATAAGAAAAGGGTGGGGGGCAAAAATGAGGAGGCCAGTGAGCATTTAGAACCTAACCCACAACCGCAGGAAGTTGCGGGTAGGGACTTTTCCTGGCCAGGAACATGTGCAGAAACTAAGAGCTCATGTCCAAAGGTGACCTTTCTCCATTAACATACATTAGCATAGTAAAAATCACACCTACTGACAGGGAAAGCGGGACGAGGCCTCCCTGCAGCTCCTGCTCCGGTTCCGCTGGAGCGCTCCAGGCCCCTCCACGGTAGCGCTGCTTGCGTGATCCTGATTGGGTACTTTTTGAATCCCACTGTTCCTGATTGGATGTTAAAGCTTATTCCTGATTGGATGTTAAAGCTTGTTCCTGATTGGATGTTATAGCTTGTTGCTGATTGGATGTTATAGCTTGCTGCTGATTGGACGCTTTTTGAGTCCTACCAAAGGTATAAAAGCTGGAGGAGACCAGGGAAGGGGGAGTCAGAAGATCAGAAGTCAGCGGAGCATGCTGACAGAATAAAGGCTGTTCTCCACTCTCCACGTGCTGCTGGGTTATTTCCCTGGTCAAGAGCTGTTGTGAGAGCTGTTAACACTTTCCTACGTAGAGCTGGTCAAGAGCTGTTAACACTTGCCGGAACACTACCAGCTCCATGACAATTTACACCCTTCAAAAAATCAACCCTGACAACCTCTCAGTCATCATGCCCAAAGCCTGCCCCTTGCCATGCTAATCTCCCTGTGATACACTACCCTGCTTGCAAAACTTTTTTGAATAAAACTTTCAAAGTGATAAACAAGAAGATTAACATATCTAAAATGCCAATCAAAATTTATAACTATCAGTGGGCATTATAAAAATCATTTCTGGAGGAAAGTCACCAATCATATTCACAACTGAGAAGTCAGAAGGGCTGCCCTCCCTGTTCAACAAGCCTAGAAAAGAAGCAAATCTACATGAAGGCCTTCTGTACATCCTCCCTATAAATTATAAAAAAGAAAGAAATGGCCATTTATCCACATGAGATATGCCTGGTTTTCAAAGTGATCATTTCAAAAATGATCAAAACCTTGATTGTCTTCATTACAGCTCAGACAAGGGACACAAACTCATTTTTTTATGCTCTAAGTACAGAAAATTGCTTCATTTCTCAAGTAAATATATGCTAGAAACTTGTGGATATCTCAAGAATGCTTTGTAGCTAAAGAAAGTAACATCATTGCCTACTCATTTTGCTTAATTTGCTAGTCTCCCAGAAACTTTGTGCTAACACTTTCATCCTATTTTAGATCCTCGGATAAGGCAACAGTTCAGAGCCCTGGAAAGCCTCCACCTCCAGCAGTGGATGGAGTTTCTTCCCAGGCTGCCTTCCTGGTAATATACACGTTACATGTATTTCAGTTATCTCTTCTCCAAGTTACATTCCAGTAACTAAGCTTCCTAAGCTTCTTATGAATTGTTTATTCTGTGTTTTAAAGCTCTATCAGCTGTTGGGATGATTTGCAAGATTCTTTTTCTTTTTGGTTAAGCAGGATTGGTGAGCATTACTGGGCGTTTTGGTGGAATCCTTGCTATTTAAAATTCCTGCTGCTGGGATTAAAGGAGATAATGTCTGTGAAAGCCTTTTGTAAACTGTAAAGTCCTAGTCAAATGTAGTGTGCTATTATAACATTACCCGTCATAGCAATAACCACAATCCTCTTGTAATGTGGGCTTTAAAATGCTGATAACCATTTGGGTCTTGCCTTTGTTCCCACCCCAGGGCCTACTTCCCTGCCCAACATATGGGAGCCCCTCAAGGAAGTTTTGTTTGGAGGAATAAACAAGTGATTCAAAAACATCACTTGGTTTTCCAAAGTAATGTCCATAGGCAAAAAGAAGCTAAGCATGACAATAATGAAAATACTCTGCCAAATATAATGGGGTGCTGGGGAAAAAAGGCTACAGAACAGAAAGTTCTTCTAAAGATAATTTCTTTGATAATGAAATCTGGTCCTTTGTAGTCAGTACTAAGGGAGGAGAGAGGGGGCAGACTGGCACAGGAATTTATGTTAGTCCAGAAAATCCGTATTAATCCAGGATGGCTTAGGTAAGGAGGCTGCCATCCCAGAAAGGGAAAGTGGTGCTGCAGTTTGAGGGGGTTCAAATGAAAAGCACAAAATAGGCAAGAGTTACCCCAAGTAAAGAGCATTATAAGCACAGACTTTTTACAACTGGACTGTGTCTTTCTAAGGGTGGAAATGATCAACTCCATGCCTGAGGAGGGAGGAGGCATGGAGTAGCAAGAGAAGTGACCAAGGAAGGAGTACCAATATGAAATTACTTATTTCTGGAAAACGCTTTTGTGAGCATTTGCAGAAACACTTCTGGTTACTAGAGAGGTGGTCTATTTTAGGTACCTATATATGGGGGAGGGGTGTACCAGGAGGTAGGGATGAAAATAAAACAGGAGGTGTTAGTGGCTAGCAACAGCAGCCTCATTCATGAGGCTCAACAGAAGCCTCAAGGTTGAAAAGAGAAATTCCAGGGTGGCTGCCTGTTACTCAGCAGGAAAGCAAAAGCTGACTTGCTGGCTCTGTACTTAACCTGAGATGACAATATCTTGACAACCCCTTTTCTCTAAGGGGTAGGGTGAGGCCTAGAGGAGGGAAGGACGACAGGCCTGACACCCCAGGAGGCCTGCAGGACTCAGTGGCAGGGAGGGCCCTGCACCAGCACCCCGCTCAGCTCCAGAAAATATCGTATTTCTGCCCATCAATCAGCATTAAGCCAGTTTAGGGGGCTGAGCTTTCAGCACAGGCAGTTGCCAGTAGCAACAGGGCACACGCTCCTGGTGAGTGGGGCAGGAGGTGGCAGCGAAGGAGGGGCCGCCACAGCGAGAGGCCCGGGGCTGGGCAACACTAGGGAGCTTTGGGGGGTGCGGCCGGTGGTCGCGCTAGGAGGGGGCAGGCGCACCCTGCTGGGACCAGGCCAGAGAGTGGCCCAGGCCACTGACTTTGTGGGGGAGGGTGGAAAGGGAGTTCCCAGTGGCACAGCAATGCCCAGGCCAACCTCAGCAGCCTCCTGCCCTCCCTTGAGGGCGCTGAACTCCACTGGCCCCTAAACAACTGGAGTCAAGGCCAAGGGACAGGAGAGGCGCTAGCCCCGCGCTCTGGTGGGCCGCAGCACTCAAGAGGTACCCCTCCCCTGCCGCACCTCCACGCCCCCACCCTTTAGGAGTCCCCGGAGAATGCCAACGCGGAAGAGTGTCTGCACGTGTGCGTGTTTTCATTTGGGCTGCCACCACAAAAGCGAGGCCCCACAGGTGGAAAGGAGGCGTGCGCGCGCGTGCCACGCGGGGCCGGGGCTGCGGGGAGCAGGGCGGAGGACGCGCGCACACACGGCTCCCACCCACCCTCCCGCCTCAGGTGTCCGGGCGCAGGCTTTCGGGGAAGAGAGAGCCCTTAACGTCGCGCCAC
>VBSM01003199.1:546625-588352 GCA_008086735.1 Cheirogaleus medius | reverse complement strand
CCCCACCCCAACCTCAGCTCTGCCTGGGTGGAACGAATTTCTGCTAATGAACTACAAACAGGTCCCTTAATCTTATCATGGGGCTGGCCCAGAGACTGGCACAGATAGCCAAAGTATTATAATTGGCAGGTAAGAGCCGGAACTAACAGCCATTTGTCTGGAGTCAGAAGTTGGTTCCCAAGTACGTTTGGGAGTGAAGCTTAGGCAGGCCGAAAGGGCGTGTAATTGGCCAAGTAGCCTGGCCTTTTGCCTCCTGTTGGCATTTGGGGAGATAAATGGAAATCTGCTTTGGGCAAGAAAATACTGAACTCAGTTTAGCCCCATTTTGAGTTTAAAGAATTCTCATAAATTTTTGTCCATTTTTCTCGTGAAAATGCTACTTTCAAAAAATGCTATTTTATTAGAAAATTACTTCTAAAATTGATATCTTTCCAAACTGAATTAGCTGCTTCTGCAGATGAGGTGAGGTGCTCCTTTATTAATATACTTTGAACTATTTCAAAATGCTGCTTTAATATAACCACATGTATTTGTACTCACAAGGATTATCTCAAAAATTGGGGTGGATTTTTGAAGTATAATAAAAATAACAGTAGTGCTAAAGGCGTATGTCTTAAAGTATGAAAGAACACAACCAAGGGAATCATGCCTAGTTTTGTACATTCTTCTCAAGTGCTAGGAAATGACAGTATTTGTTGTGGAAATAATTTGTTAGATAAACAAATCACCAGTGGGAAAGTTGAAAAATTTTAAGCCACTTATTCAGATAGGCATAAAAGCTAGGCAAAAATAAATATACTTTACTGTGAAAATTGAATAGAGTTTTAAATTAATGCTCAAATCATTCTTTTCTTTATGCTATACTTGAGAAATGTGTGCAAGCCACATTAAGCACCCACTTATCTAGGCAGAGACTCTGTCTTCCGCTTATTTTATAGCCCAGTGGTGCTTACAACAGCACTGTGCAGCTATGGGCACTCTATGAATACTGATGGTTTGAAATTTTGATTTACAAGTCAGAATTAAAATGGTATACATCACAGCGACTCTATAGGTGAGGTAAAGTGGGGTTCAAGTGTTACTTTCCTCAGTAAGTAAATAATGTTAAGTCAAGGACAATTACTGGTCCGATTTTAAATATTTTCATAAATATCTAAAACTTTAGCATTTTTCACAGTTAATTTGTTTAATGTTTGTCAGTATTAAATAATTTTGCTAAGATTGATTAACATGGGGCCAAGAAATAAATATTTCAAAAAGGGTCCTCTCCACCAGAATGAGGTATTATGCTGGTGACTAATTTAATTAACAGTGTCCAGGAAACTATTGTTGTCCAGGAAGAGAAGAGTTGGGCTGAGACTCAGCCACTGGGCTTCAGACCATCCTGCACAAGAAATTTATAAGTTCTGCTGTATTATCTCCCATGTTGGTGGTTTGAATTGCTTCAGAGCTAAGTGATAGCCTAAACTGATTGCCCACCTCCAGTTTATCAAGTCCTCGGTTCTAACTTCAAAATATATCCTGTCCAGTTTTCTTAATTGCTTATTGAGCAATTACTATATATCAGTGCTAGAATATATGAGTGAAAAATCAAACAAAAATGTTTGACCTTGTGGAGCAAGGTCTGGAGGGGAAGACAGACATTAGAAAAGAATACCTAAGTAAATTACAGTCTCAATTAGAAGGTAATCAGTGCAATGGGGAAAAATAAAGTTTGTGGGCTGGGTGGTATACCATTTTAAATAGAGTGCTCAGTGAAGCCCTCACTGAGAATGCTGAGGAGCTGAGGGAGCAGGCATGCCACGCAAATGTCTGGGATGATTATCCCAAGAAGTGGGAAGAGCAGGTGCAAGTAGCCCTTAGGTATGATTGTGCTTGGCAAAGTCTAGGAACATTAATGGGGCCACAGAGATGGAATATTATGATGGGGAGAGGGCTAATGAGGGTGGCTTGGAAGACAGATATTTGAGTGGGACCTAACAGGCCAATTTAAGGACCTGGGTTTCACTCCAAGTTATAGGGAAGGACATAAACAGAGGCAGTGGCATGATCATCTGACTTTTGTTTAATGGATCATTCCAGCTGCCATGTTGAGAATTAATTACAGGAGAAGGGAAGGAAGCAGGAAAATCTGTCATTAGAATATTGCAAGAATCTAGGTGAGACATGATGGCTTGGACAGGCCATAGCAAGAAAGATAATGAGAATTGGTGGCAATCTGGGATTGTTTCAAATTTGAAGCCAACAGTATTTGCTCAGGATGGATGGTTTGAGAGAAAGGAAGGAGTAAAGAATAACTCCAAGCATTTGGCCTTACCACCTGAAAGAATGGAGTTGCTGTTGATTGAAACAAGGAAAACTATGGGTGGAGCAAATTTTGGTGGGAAAATCAGTTTGGTTTTGGATGCGTTACAATTGGGATGCCTAGTAAGTTAAATTTTTAAAATAGTTAATTTATGTAAGGCTTTTCGAATAGTTCCCAGCTTTTGATAAGTACCATACAAATGTTTGTAGTGGTGGAGCTTATGTTAGTGGGGTTTGTGTTGGTTGTTGTTATTGTTGATGTTTGCCAACCAAATGTTGAAGAGACAATCAGATATTCAAATATAGCATTCAGAGTACAAATTCAAGGTGGAAATGTAAATTTGGGAGTTACATACACTGTAGATGGTTAAATTAAGTCCATCAGATCAGTAGGGCATCAGGGCTGTGAGTACAGTTAAAGGAGATGTTTGAGGATTGAATCCCATGGCACTCCAACTTTAAACAGTCAAGAAGATGAATAATAACCAGCAAAGGAGACCAACCAGAGTGGCAACCAGTGAGGGAGATACCAGACCCTGATAGTGTTGTCCCTCTGAGAACCTAGTAAAAACAATATTTCAAGAAGACAGGGAGGGATCCTACTAATCATAATTCTCCTAATACAGTTGGCTCTATAGAAAACCCAAAAGGGTATATAGGACAACTATGAGAGAGTTTATCAAGCTTACTGGATAACTTATTTTTCTGTTTTCTGTTTACAGCACAACGCTCATGGTATCCCAGGACATTGCTAAGAATCAGGCATGTGGCGGGTCTCCCATGTGTACTGAATAAAGTAGTGAATCAGTGAAAGGATTAAATGCCTGGTGCTGCAAAGTATTTCATGGATGTTGTTGCAGGGGTCTCCTGTTATTAATTCAAGAAATACCAGTGTAGAATAAGATTTCTGAGAGAAAATGGACCTGAAAAACATTATGTGTTTCCTTTTTATTAAGCATTGCCAATAGATAAGAGACTATTAGCCCAGACAATCAAGTCTCCTATAGAACATTTTCTCAGACCATGTTCAATAAAATTAAAATTAGTAACAAAGCTATAACTCATATATGGAAAGTTAAAGGACAACTCTGTATGAAATCTTACAGCTTAAGACAACAATCCAATTAAATAAGCAAAATATTTAAACACTCATTACCAAAGAAGATACAAAAATGGCACATGTGCATGAAAAGATGCTCAATGCATTAGTCACTGGGTAATTATAAATTATTAATAAAATCACAATGAGATTTACTCACACCCACTAGAATTGACAAAATTTAAAAGATTGACAATATGAAGTGTTTGCAAAGATGCAGAGCAACTGAAATTCTCATACATTACAGGTGGGAATGTAGAATGGTACAGTAAATTGAGAAAACCAATTGGTAGCTTCTAGTAAAGTTAAACACTTAAAACGTGATCTAGGAATCCCACTTTTAGGTATTTACCCAAAAGAAGTAAAAAAAAAAAAATGTGTTGAGCTAAAGACTCACAAATAAATATTTATAGCAGCTTTATTCATAATATCCCCAAACTGGAAACAACCCAAACTGGTAAACCCAACTGGTAAACAGATAAACAACCCATAGTACATCCATCTATACCATGAAATACTACTCAGCGATAAAAAGGAATCAACTGTTTATAGACTAAATTACATGCATGGATCTCAAAAGCATTATCCTTAGTGGAAGTATGTCTTATTTTGTGACTGGCTTTTGTTTGATTCCATTTGATTCTTAAAAACTCTAGAGATGGCCAGGCCCAGTGGCTCATGCCTGTAATTCTAACACTTTGGGAGGCTGAGGTGGGAGGATTGCTTGAGGCCAGTAGTTCTAGACCAGCCTGAGCAAAAGCAAAACCCCCATCTCTACAAAATAGAAAAATCAGCTGGATATTGTGGTATGCGCCTGTAGTCGCAGCTACTCAGGAGGCTAAGGCAGGAGGATCACTTGAGTCCAAGAGTTTGAGGTTTCAGTGAGCTAAGATCACGCCACTGCACTCTAGCAAGGGCAACAGAGAGAGACCCTATCTCAAAAAACAAACAAAGCAACCTCTAGAGACAAAAAACAGATCAGTGGCTGCCTGGAGCTAGGGATGGAGAAGGGATTGACTGCAAAGAGTCACAAGGGAAGTGGACTCTTTGTCCCATGTGGGAAATATCCTATATCATTTATGGTGGTGGTTATAAAACTGTATATATTTTGTCAAAATCACATTGTACACTCTAAAATTGTTGAATTTTATTGTATGTAAATTAAACCTTAATAGAAACATTTTTAAAAAGAATAAATAATTTAGTCTGATTTTGTAATAAGGAGATTATAGAGCTTTCCCACCTGAGAAGGGAAGCTACCTCAGAAATATCACCATTTTGTATCCCTAGTGAAATAACTGATCCAAAAAAAGGGTCACCAGTAGATGCTGAAACCATTACTTATGTCAAAGTTCAATGCAAAATAGCGTATTCAAACAACAAATATCACTTCCTGATTTTTTGTTAATTTGCAAAAGGTAAAAGCTATCTTAAACAAGACAGCGGTCACCTGACCTATTCCTCCTTATGCAGTGCACTATGTGAAAAGTAAATGGCATCACCTATGAAATATTTTTGCAAAAAAAAAAATTTAACCGTTGTCTAAGCAATGCCTGGCCATAATTTTCAGATTATTGGAAATAAAATAGAGGAACAGATAAATGACACTACAAGGAAACCATAAGGCATAAGCAGAATATTGAATGTTCTAGGAGCTCTTTAAAAGGTCAGTGTTTATGGGTGTAAAAAACGTACAGGACTATCATAGATTAAAAGAGACATAACTAAATGTAACTAATGGGATTGGGTCTCTGTGCAAACTAAACAGCTCTAAAAGGCATTTTGGGAACAATTAGAGAAATTTAAATACTGCTGGCCTTGAATTCATTTTGCTAGGGGTAAAAATGATATTATGGTTATAACAAATGATCCTTATTTTTATGACACGTGCTGAAATACTTAGGGTGGAAGTGTCATGGTGTCTACCATTTACTTTGGAAAAAACATATGAAGCAAAAATGTTAACATTTGTTGATGTTAAGTTGTGGGTAGACATGTATTTTATTATCCTGGTCTTAATTTTTTCTGTATGTTTGAAATTTTTCTTAATAAAAATTGAAAAAATATATACTTATAAAAACCCATGGATCAATAGTAATCATAAGAGAATTAGGAAAATTCAGGACTCAATGTCTTAAAAATATCAGAAATTGTAAGCTTGAACTAAAGCAGTACATAGAGGGAAATTAATTTTAGTGCATAATCTATAAATGAATTAAACTAGAAAATTAATGTTCAAAGCATCCAACCACAAAAGAACAAAACACATAGAATAAAATAAATAAAGATAAAATCATTTAGAATAGAATACAAATCATTAATATAGGATCAATAAAACAAATCTGGTTAGATCAATGAAAAACTAAAGACAAATTAATAAGCTTTGGAATGAAAAAGGCTACATAACTAAGGATGTGATAGAGATTTTAAAAATAGGACTGCTTCACCATGAGCAATATTATTGGTCTTTATTTTTATTTTATTTTATTTTATTTATTTTATTTTTTTTGAGACAGAGTCTCACTCTGTTGCCCGGGCTAGAGTGCCATGGCGTCAGCCTAGCTCAGCAACGTCAAACTCCTGGGCTCAAGTGATCCTTCTGCCTCAGCCTCCTGAATAGCTGGGACTACAGGCATGCGCCACCATGCCTGGCTAGTTTTTTCTATATATTTTTAGTTGGCCAATTAATTTCTTTCTATTTTTAGTAGAGACAGGACCTCGCTCTTGCTCAGGCTGGTTTCGAACTCCTGAGCTTGAGCGATCTAGAGTGCTAGGATTACAGGCGTGAGCCACCACACCCGGCCATTATTGGTCTTTAAATTTATTTCCATAAAGTGATCAATGTCCAAATTAAAGAAGCTTATACTAAAACTCAACAATCCACAGATTCTTAAACAATTAAATAGAGTCAATCAATAGTTTAAAAAAAATTACCCCTGTATAACCGTAGGTCAAATTTTTAAACCTCTTCATTGAGATAAAATTCACCCATGTAAAGAGTTCATTTGTTTTTAGCATATGCACAGTTACACAAGTATCACCATCCTCTAAGTTTAGAACAATTTCACTACCCCAAAAAGAAACCCACACTACCGATTAGCAGTCACTCCTCATTCTCCAGCCAGAGGCAGCCAATAATACATTATACTTTCTATCTCTGTAGAACAACAGTCCCAGACGTTTTTGGCACCAGGTACTGGTTTCATAAAAGACAATTTTTCCACAGATGTGGCGGGGTTGGGGTAGGGTGGTTTCTGGATGATTCAAGCGCCTTATATTTACTGTGCAGTCAAACCTCTCTGCTAATGATAATCTGTATTTGCAGCCACTTCCCAGCCCTAGCATCACTGCCTCAGCTCCACCTCAGATCATCAGGCATTAGATTCTCATAAGGAGCGCACAATCTAGGTACCTTGCATGTGCAGTTCACGGTAGGGTTCACGCTCCTATGAGAATCTAATGCTGCGGCTGATCTTACAGGAGGTGGAGCTCAGGCAGTGATGGGAGTGATGGGGAGTGGCTGTAAAAACAGATGAAGCTTTACTCGCTTGCCCACCACTCACCTCTTGCTGTGCAGCCTGCTTCCTAACAGGCCATGGACTGGTACCAGTTCGCGGCCCAGGGGTTGTGGACCATGACTGTAGAATTTGCCTTATCTGGACACTTCATATAAATGGAATGATACAATGTGTGGCCTTTGTGTCTGGCTTCTTTCACTTAGCATAATAATGTTTTCAATGTTCATCCATGTTGTAGCATGCAATGTTCATCCATGTTGTAGCAAGGTACTTCATCCCTTATTGCCAAATAATATTCCATTGTATGCACATGCCACATTTTCTTTATCCATTCATCAGTTAATGGGCATTTGAGTTGTTTTTATTCTTTGGCTATTATAAATAATGCTGCTCTAAACATTCACATACAAGTTTTTGTGTGGATGTATGTTTTCATTTCTTCTGGGTAGAAGAAATACCTAAGCAGTGCCATTGCTGAGTCCTATAGTAACCGTAATGTCTAACATTTCGAGGAACTGCCAAAATATTTTTCAAAGCAGCTAAACCATTTTTTATTTCCACCAGCAATGTATGAGGAAATCTATTTCTCCACAGCCTCTCCAAAACTATTATCTTTCTTTGATTATAGCCATCCAAGAGGATATGAAGTGCTATCTTGTGATTTTTATTTGCATTTTCCTGATGGCTAACCATGTTCATTATCTTTTCATGTGCATCTTAGTCATTTCTGTGTGTCTTTGGAGAAATAATCTTTTCAACTCCTTTGTCCATTTTTAAATTGGGTTATTTGTCTTTTTATTGTGGAGTCATGGGCTTAGATATTTTGAAGGCAATCTTTACAAAACCTGAAAAAAATACAAAAACTCTAATAACCTACATCTCACAGAAAGTTACAAGGAATAAAAAAAAAAGGGTAGTAGGAGAAAGAAGGAAGGGAGGAGAGGGAGAAAAAAGGAAGAGAAAGGAGGAGGAAAGACTTTTATGAGGCTAGAATGACTCTGATACCAAAAGTAAATATAGACGATATGAGTGGAAAATTAATGAGACTCTCAAAAATTCTTAATAAAACCAAATCCATCGATGTGGAAAATTATAATGGTAGCAATAATAATAATGGTAATAATAAAATGGCATAACCAATAAGACTTATCCTGTAATGAAAGATGATGTGGCTCTAGAAAAATCTATTAATTTAGTTTCCAAAAAAATAATCTTTTTTGGAAGATTAAAAACTAAAAGATACAATTATTTCAATAGATGCCAGAAAATTTTAATAAAATTCAACAATTTCTCATGGTTTTTAAAAAATTAATAAATAAAAAAAAGTTTCTATTCCCTAAGAACAAAAAGGAACTCCCTTAACATGTAAAGGGTGTCTACCAAAAAAAAAAGATCTATAGCACACATTATATTAAATGGTGAAATTTAAGAACATTTCCTTTGAACAACATTTCCTCTAGACAACAATGCCCCGTCACCACTTCCATTCAACATTTTCTGTCTTAGAGCAATGAAATGAAGAAAAGAAACAAAAGGCATAAAAACTAGAAAGTAATGAACAAAACCATCACAATTTTTCATCAATATTATTATCTGTATAGAAAATTGAAGATAACACAGAGACAAATCAGAGATATTAAGAGAGTAGTATGTTTACTAGATAAAAAAAAAAAGTAAATATATACTAAAGCGGATAGTGGTTGCAACATATGCACCAGATTTTTAGAAGTATATAATTTTTAAGTGATCTTATTTAAAAACAGTAAAGACAAAAAAATTAGAAAGTACACAGGAGTAAATTTAAATATGTGAAGCATCTTTGTGGAGAATACTTTGTTGAAGGGCATAAAAGACAAATCGAGCAAATAGTAAAACATCATAATGATGGATTAGAAGACTTGATCTCCTGACTTAATCTTTAAATGTGAAACATTATCAATCAAAATCTCAGCAGGTTTATACACTGAATTTACCAGCTTATCCTGAAATTCTTATAAAAGATAAAGGCCCAAAATAACCAAATATCTTTAAGAAGAGTGAAACCTCTAACATTCCAAAAAGGGTCAGGTACTTTACTGTAAAAATATGTAATTCAACAGGTAAGTGAGATATATAAATGGACTGATAGAATAGGAGAGCCTGGAAACAGACCAACATTTACGGACTAGAGGTATAGGACAGAAATAGCATTATTAATTATTAGAGAAGGATTGACTATTGAAAAAAATGGCACCAGATAAAGTTTCTATCTGAATGAGAAAGACAAAATTAGAACCCTACCCGAGGCCATTCACAAAAAATAAACTCAGATTAAAAATGAAATGTGAAAAGCAAATTTATAAAATGTCTTGAAGAATGCTTTGGAGAATACTTTGATATCATCAGGCTAAGAAGTATAATGAAGTATTTCACTACTTAAAATTTTAAATTTCTCTGTAAGATTAAAAAAAAAAAAAATACCATAATGAAAAGTCAAGGTACAGACTAGAAGAATCTGTTTGAAATATATATATCCTAAAAAGAATCACTATCCCAAATTTATAAAGAACTACAAATGACTAGGAAAAAGATTTTAATAAAAGGTGGGAGCATATAAATAGGCAGTTCACAGAATACAATGAAGTGGCAATAAATATATTAAAACTGCTCATTTGGGGAAACACAAATTAAAACAATGAGGTACTATTTCATGCCTATCATAACTGCAAAAAATAATTATGATTACAGTATGTGTTTGGTGAGAATGTGTGGGAAAGAACTCCTACACATTACAGATGGGAACAACTTGGACGATTTAGTAAAGTGTAAGGTACTCATATTGTATGACATAGCAACCCCATGTCTATGTACACATTCAAGGAAAAGGCTCACAATAGCACACACGGAACGTGTGCAAAATTCATTATGTATTAAGTCTCAAACATCAGTAAGTTCTGAGAAGTAGAAATATTACAAGCACCACCTGTTGATAGCAATCCACAAAAACAAATTTTAAGAAAACCAAATGGAAAACTAACTTTTAAGCAACTCTTCAATGAAGGAGAATATAAACCAAAATTTCTAGATTTCTAAAAAATGAAATGAAAACAACTAGATATATTTATAGCAGTGGTCACAGAATAATTGAGAGTCCTAAACATACTTATCAAAAAAAAATTAAAGAATATAAATAAATTCTCAGCTCAAAAGGCCAACAAAAGGAAAAACAATCAAAAGAAAGTGTGAGGAAAGAAATAAGGATAAGAACAAAAGGTAATGAAGTAGAGAACAGAAAAGCAATAAACCTAATTCAGAATTCAAAATCTAAGTTGCCTTTGCCTTTTTTATTTAAATCGACTGCTATATAACTGAATCTTGGAAAGAAGAGGGAGGAGAAAAAAGCACAAATATACAGTGACCCTTGAACAGCAAGGGTTTAAGCTGTGCAGGTCCACTCACACGTGGATTTTTTTCACTAGAAGTTATATCTAGTGTGCCTGCCTCCCCTTCCACTTCCTCCACCTCTTCCACCCCTGAGACAGCGAGACCAACCCTTCCTTGTCCTCCTCTTCCTCAGCCTACTCGATGTAAAGATGACAAGTATTAAGACCTTAATGATGATCCACGTCCACTTAGTGAATAGTAAATGTTTTCTTAATAACTGTTTCTTTCCTCTAGCTTACTTTATTGTAAGACTACAGCATGTTATACATGTGCAAAATATGTATTAATCAACTGTTTATATTATTGGTAAGGCTTCTGGCCAATGGTAGGCTATTAGTAGTTAAGTTTTGGGGGAGTCAAATGATATAAGCAGATTTTTGACTGTGTAGGGGGCCAGCGCCCCTAAACCCTGTGTTGTTCAAAGGCCAGCTGTATAAGATAGAAAATGACAAGTGGGAAATAACTACTGAAAAAAATTTTAAGCAACTTCTTTATAAATCTCATCTTTATGCAGATAAATTTTAAAACATAGATAAAATGGAAAATTTCTTTGGAAAAAACATTTATCAAAATTTGCTCTATTAGAGATAGAAAGATTAATCAATCAACTTTTCCAGAAAAAATAATATAGCACCCCACAAAAACATCTCTAGGCTCATGAAATTCTAACAAACCCCCAGGATCAGACCATTCCAATGTTCTTTTTTGCTCCAGAACATGGAAAATGAAGGAAATCTTTCTAATGATCTTTATGAAGCAAATTATAATTTAACTTGCTAAAGACAGTTTTAAAAAAGGAAATTACAGACTGATGTTACTATGTATATCAATGCAAAAATACTAAATAAATATAAGTAAAACAATGTAACATTGCATTTTTAAAAATATGCCATGGTCCAATGACATTTAATCCAGGAATGCCAGTTTGGCTCAGTATTAATTAATCTATTAGTATAGTAGACCACATTAATAAATCTAAGGGAAAAATTGCACAGTTCTCTAGGTAAGTGTTTAAGTAGTCTTTGAGAAAATTTAACATCATTCCTGATGAAAACCTAAAAATGTAAGAATTGATGTATATTTTCTTGACATGATAAAATATACATTCACACACACATATCCTTCGTCCTACACCAGTATCTCACTTAATGGGGAAATAGTTGAGATATTCAGCTTGATCAGGAACAAGGCCAGTATGCCCACTACCTCCACGACTATTCAACATTTTATTGGAGTCTGTGCAATTGTACAAGATAAATCAAATAAAGGCATGAGAATTGGAAAAGAAAAAGTAAAAACTCTATTTGCAGATGACATGGTAGTATGTCTGAAAAATGATGCAAATCAATAATAAAATTAACTCAATAATATTTAGATTCAGTAAAAATTAATATACAGAATTCAATCACCTTCATAGATAACCTGTTGGAGGATATACTGGTATAGAAAACTTCATTTATACTAACCACAAAGATAATAAACTATGTAAGGAAAATTACAAGTAGAAACATATAAAATCTATGTGATGAAAACTTTAAAACTGTTAAGTCACAAAAATAGACTTGAAGAAATAGAAGACATTCACTGTTTTATAACAGAATGACTCAACACTATAAAGATGTCAGTTCTCTCTAAGTTACTTTATAAAATTAACACAATTCCAGTAAAAATACCAACAAGATTCTCTGGGACCCGAACTAGTTAATACTAAAATTCCTAAGAAAAAACTTGCAAGAAGAGAAAGGAAAGCACTAAGAAAGAAAAGCTGGGGACACAAAAAAGTTCCACCATACAGGAAACATACTGTAAAGCTTCTGAAATGAAAACAGTGTGGTGCTGGTGCATGAATAGATATCCAGGGCAGAAACAGCTTTGGAAGTTCAGAGAGGAATCCAAGTACCTACAGACATTCACTACGCGATAGAGGTGGCATTTCGAATCACAGGAGGGAGGGGGGGTTTTATATAAACAGTGCTGGGATACCTGGTTAGCCATTTGAACAAATATCACATTAAATTTAAACCTCAAACCATACACAAGTATAAACTCCAAATAGATTAGGGAATCTAAATGTAAAAAATGAGACCATGCAAGTACAACAAAAACACAGGTGAATTCCTTTGTAACCTGGATGAAAAGAATGGTTACCTAACAATGACTCAAACTCCAGATGCCCTAAAAGATTAGTAAATTTGACTACATAAAAATTGTAAAATAGTATGGCATATTGGTTTTCTACTGCTGCTGTAACAAATTATCACAAACTTAGTCACTTAGCACAGCACAAAGTTATCACCCTGCAGTTCTATAGATTAGAAGTCCCATAGATCTCACTTGTCTAAAATTGAGGGCAGGAGGGCTGCATTGTTTTCCAGAGGTTCCAGGGGGAGAATTTGTTCTCTCTGCCTTTTCCATCTTCTAGATGCTGCCTTTGTGTCTTTGCCCATGGCCCCTTCTTCCATCTTCAAAAGCCAGTAACTTTGCATCTCTCTGATCCTTTTTCTGTAGTCATATCTCCCTCTGACCACACCCAGGAATGGTTCTTTGTTTTGCAGGGCCTTTGTGATTATAGTGGGCCCACCTGAATAATCCAGGATAATCTCTTCATCTCAGAGTTCTTGTCTTAATCTCATCTGCAGAGTCCCTCTTGCCATGTAAGGTAACAAACATCTATAAAGGTTCTAGGGATTGGGGCATGTACGTCTTTGTGGGCCATTATTTTGGTAGCCACACACAGGGAGAAAACAAAACAAAACAAAAAATAATAAATGGAAAGACTACTGACAAGATGGGAGAAAATGTTGGTAGTATATGACAAATAAGAAGCTAAAATCCCTAAAATACAAAGAACTCCTAAAATGAGAAGGAAAAGCCAAAAACTTAATAGAAAAAATTGGCTAAAGTCATGGGCAGAATTCACAAAATGACATAAAAGAGGCCTTTAAATGTATTAAAAGATGATCAAGCTTACTCATAACTAGAAAAATTCAAATTAAAACTATGCTGACATAACATTTCTCATTTATCAGATTGGAGAACCTCTAGACATTTGATAACTTACTCTATTGGTGAGAATGCTGGTGGAAGTATAAATGAGTAAAACCATTTTGGAGGGAAATTTGACATCATCCAACAGAACTCCCTTTGCATTTATCATTTGAGTGCACATTCTCACTTTTTGGAATTTACCCTGAAAATATACCTCCAGCAACACAGAAACACACAGGCATATGGTTTTTCATTACTGCATTGTTTGTAACTGTACAATGTTGTTTAAAATGCCTGTAACTTGTCCTTGCTTTCCATATATTCCTTTTCATCCTTATTTTATGGCTTGTCCTATCTGTAAGGCCTGGATTGTAAACTACTATTCAGCTTTGCTGTCCTTCCTTGGGGAACTTCTACACTATTCTCTGCATAGTAGCACTGAATGAGTGTCTGCTGATTTGAAAATTATTAGGGATAAACAATCATTTTGCTATAAGAAATTTCATTTTGGAAAAAAGTTCACTTATATAACTAATACCACATGGCTTATTAATTTTGGATTTATCCCAGATTGTTGTCTAATATACTTTTTTACATGGTTCTTACTAAGTTTTTATCACAGCCAGTCTTAAATAAGGAAATTTGATTTTTTCAATAAGTAAACCTCTGCAGCAATGTTCCTTCCTGGGCCCACTGAATTCAGCACAGCAACTTAGAGTAAGATTTCACTGGATTTCCCATACTTTTCAGCCACAACCGAGCAGACCATTGTTCTAAGACAGCATTATTGTCATTAATGAAATTTGTAAATCGAATACACTTAAGTAGAACCTGGTTGTTCTCCTGGGGCTTGGTAATAAAACAAATAAATACATGCCCATGCTCTGAAGAATAATGTTCTTTCATTAATATAGTTATTCCTCCAGTCATCATTTATGAAGCAATCAATACAATCAGGTACTGTACTGGGTTCTTAAAATATTAGTAAGAAGTAGGTGGTCCTTATGCTAAAAAAGGTTAATAACTTGAATGTTTAACAACATATCTCCTGGATATTTTATTGTTTATGTTCAGATCCTCTCTTTAGACTGTCTCCTGAAATTAGTGTATATATACATATATACTATGTATGTATTAATATTTATATATGTATAGATACACACATATATTAGTATGCATGCATACATGTATATACTGTGTGTATATATCTCTATAAGCTTATACGCTGCTTTTATTAGAATACCTGTCTTTATATTTGAGGAGCTGCATGCAAAGTAATAACCTAAGTACAAAATAAAAGAAAAATTTCCCCTCATATACACACAGACTTATTTATCAAGTATGCCAAGCCCATTAAAATTAAGGCTCAGATTAGCATCCACATGTATCTGAAATAGTTGCATAAGGGGAGGGATGGAATATATATAAACTAAACTTGCATTTAGGAAATTCATTACCCACTCTTCTACCCTAGCATAGGGATACCTTCTATGGTTTTCCAACAGCCTAGAGGATGCAGCCTTATGAAAACAATAAATATGAACATATTTTGTGGAAGAACTGTAACCAAGTGTTACATCTTTTTCTTGCTAGGTGCTTAAAGAATTATATAAGAATCTTATTAATCCTCACAATTTTTATTCAATAAGTTAGGTCTTTGAATTTTCAAAGTCTCTAATATTGAATCAATAGAATATGATTGCTTAAAGGAATGTAAAAATGACCTCATACCACTACTCCCATTTGCTTTATAGATAGGGAAATTGAGGTTACATGATATTAGTATCTAGGACCACACAGGGATTCATAGAGGGAACAGAGCTGGCCATGAGGTCTCTTCATCTACTCGTCAGCACTCTAACCACCAGACTGGTGGAGCTTTGGTGTCCCAAGGCTTAGCAGAGCAACTCTAGGGGATGCCTTAGAAGGACTTGGAGACAGGAAATTAAATTTGTTATGACTCAGATCCTTCTTTACTTATTCAGGAGTTGATATGGTAGGGCTTGCAAAACACCAAAAGAAAGTTTTTTAAGAACTCACTCTAGATCAGGAATTAGCACCTGCAGGCCAAACCTTGCCGATTTTTATAAATAAAGTTTTATTGGGAAAGTTACACCTGCTCACTTACTCGTCGTCTGTGGCCACATTTGAGCTACAATTACAAAGTTGAGTAGTTGTGACAATGACCATATAGGTACTGCTCATGAAGCCAAAAATATTTACTGTGTGGTCATTAACAGAAAAAATTAACTAACCCTGCTGTAGAAAATATTGCCCTTTTACAAGCTATTATAAACATGAATAAATACATACTTTAAAAACTATTAATAATTATAATTTTGATTTACACTCTGAAACAACTATAGTAATTAAATGCAAGTCATAAATTCTAATGAGTCCTCAAGTTTCTGATACAAGTTGTTCTACAGCACATACACTCCTGCTGAGTGTCATAGGCATTTCATTTTTAATAGTAAGAATAGGAGTGATTTTAGCGAATTAACTTTTAAAATTAACCTAAATTAACTTTTTATAGCCAGCAATAACTACAGCAAGATTATCTCTAGATAATTAAAATACAGTGCACCTAATGAATGGATACCCACTATAACTTTCTTTACAAAGACAATTATAGTTGCTTATATAGTTTCAAATTGTACTATGTGCAGTCAAGATTATATTTTTTTAAAAATGTAAACATGGGGGTTTTTCAATCTATTTTTATGAATTAGAAATACAATAGATATCAAATTTCTAGAATATCCTATAAAATCTTGAAATTACAAAGCTACCCTTTGGGCAATTAAAATAAAATTTTTTTAAACGTTAAGAAGAATGGGCCTCAGAATTTCTTAACAAAGTAATAGAATTCCGAGAAAGATTCCGGAGAGATATTGAGAATGAAGATAAAGAAAAGAACTGAAGCTGAAGTTGATACTTATGAAATTGAAAAATGTTAGCACCACAATAAGTTATTAACTCTCAGGAAATATATTCTGGAGACACAGTCTCTGTGTACACAGAGACTGACAGAGACTGTGTTCTGCTTTTATATTATTGTGACCTCTATATAGAGGCAGGATAGGCTAGGATAGGTTATACTATAGAAACAAACAACCCCTGTATCTCAGCAGCTTGAAACAAAAGCTTATTCCTTTCTCACACTACATATTGCAGGGGACTCTGCTCATGATAATCATTCTGTGACCTCGGCTTTAGAGAAACCACCATTTTGGGAATTGCTGGTTGCATGCCAGAAGGAAAGAGTGTGTTGGAGGGTTTCACACCCACAATTATTTTTTATTATTTTCAATAATAATTTTTTTTATTATTCTAAAGGAATACCTTTATTTTGTTTAGAAAAGCAGTTGTTCTGTGGTGGTCAAATATACTCAAAATAATTATGCCTTTAAAAGTTAATATTGGTCTCATTTTTAATTTTTTTTTAATTTTTATTTTTTTATTCCAGAATATTATGGGGGTACAAATGTTTTGGTTACATCAATTGCCTTTGCACTGCCCAACAAGCGTACCCATCTCTCAGCTCACACCACATCTGTTAGGTGTGGATTTACCCAACCCCTTCTCCCCTCTTCCACCTGCCCGACACGTGATGAATGTTACTCCCCATATGTGCACATTAGTGTTGATAAAGTAGTACCAATTTAATGGTGAATATATGTGGTGGTTTTTTTCCATTCTTATGATACTTCATTTAGTAGAATGGGCTCCAGCTCTATCTAGGATAATATAATAGGTAGTTCATTATTTTTTATGGCTGAATAGTACTCCATGGTATACATATATGACATTTTGTCAATCCACTCATGTATTGATGGGCACTTGGGTTGTTTCCACATCTTTGCAATTGTGAATTGTGCTGCTATAAACATTCAAGTGCAGATGTCTTTTTTACAGAATGTGTTTTTTTCCTTTGGGTAGATGCCCAGTAATGGGATTGCTGGATCAAATGATAGTTCTACTTTTAGTTTCTTGAGGTATCTCCATACTACTTTCCATAGAGGTTGTACTAGTTCGCAGTTCCACAAGCAGAATATGAGTGTTCCTGTCTCTCCACATGAATGCCAACATTTGTTGTTTTGGGACTTTTTGATAAAAGCCATTCTCACTGGAGTTAAATGATAATATTAGGTTGGTGCAAAAGTAATTGAGGTTTCAGACCATGAATTTTGAATCATTATAACTAGGCTCAAACACATCTTTATTAATCAAAATAGGAACCATTACAATCAACACATTTTTGCAAATGAGAAGTAAGTTTGTTTATTCCTGTAGTGTAAAAATCTGCGTTTCAGGATTCAAGGAACTCTTGGGAAGCATTTTCTGCATCCTGATGGTTGTGGAAGCATTTTCCCTTCAAAAAGTTGTCAAGATGCTTAAAGAAGTGGTAGTCGGTTGGCGAGAGGCCAGGTGAATATGGCAGATTTGTTCAACTGTTGAAGCCTTGGTTGTGCAATGTGTGGTTGGGCATTGTTGTGGAGAAGAATGCAGGCTGCAGGCATCTTGTCAATTTGCTGAGCATACTTCTCAGATGTAATGGTTTCACCAGGATTCAGAAAGCTGGAGTGGATCAGACCGCCTACAGACCACCAAAAGTGACCATGACCTTCTTTTGTTGCAAGTTTGGCTTTGGGAAGTGCTTTGGAGCTTCTTCTCAGTCCAACCACTGAACTGGTCATCACAGGTTGTTGTATAAAATCCACTTTTCGTCACATGACACAATCCAATTGAGAAATGGTTTGTTGTTGTTTGTGTACAAGAAGAGAAGACAATACTTCAAAACGATGATTTGAAAAGTTTCTGTTCATGTCCTTTGCCCACTTTTTAATGGGTTGTTTGATTTTTGCTTGCTGATTTTCCTGAATTCTATATAGATTCTAGTTATCAGCCTTTTATCAGATATATAGCTTGCAAACATTTTCTCCCATTCTGTAGGTTGTCCATTCACTCTAATGACAATTTCTTTGGCTGTGCAGAAGCTTTATAACTTCATCAGGTCCCATTTATTTATTTTTGTTGATGCTATGATTGCGTTTGGGGTCTTCTTCATAAAATCTTTGCTTAGGCCAATGTCTATAAGAGTTTTTCCAACAATTTTTTCTAGAATTCTTATGGTTTCATGCCTTAGGTATACCAACAACATTTTTCAGAGTTATAGAAAAAATAAAATTCTACACTTTGTATGGAATCAGAGAAGACCTTAGATAGCCAAAGAAACCTTAAGCAAAAAGAACAAATTGGGAAGCATCAATTTACCAGACTTAAAGCTATACAAGGCTATAGTAACCAAAACAGGATAGTACTGGCACAAAAACAGAGACAGACCAAGGGAACAGAACTGAGAACCCAGATATAAAACCATTCTCATATAGCCATCTTATCTTTGACAAAGCAGACAAAAACATACACTGGGGAAAAGAATCTCTATTCAATAAATGGTGTTGGGAAAATTGGATAGCCACACATAGAAGACTGAAACAGGATCCACACATCTCCCCTCTCACAAAAATCAACTCATGATGGACAATTGATGCTTCAATTTGAAATGTCACTTTTGCTTAGAACTCATTGGCAAGAATTGGTCACATGACCCCCACCCAACCACAAGGAAGCAGGAGTTTTCATCTATCATGTACTTGTAAGGGAAAGAGGTGGAAATACTGCTTGACAACTCATTGAACGCTTAGGGTAATGATGAAGGACCCAGCCCTTGGGCGAGAATAGTTCATGTCTGTGTTTCATTTTCCTCATCTGTAAAATGGAAATACTAAACCCCATAGTGACGTGGCCCAATTACAGGATGGAGGAAGAACACAGAACATAAAAGAGTAACACAGACACACATAAAAGACTTTACATGACTCGAGTGCCCAATGCACCGGTCGCTTTATTTTTATACCCCCCAGACCCAAGGTTAGTTCCTTGTATGTGAGCATCTGAGCATAGCAGCTATAACCATCAATTTCGGAGTTGTATCACAAGAGAACAATTTCCCATGGTCTCAGAACTCAAAACGGTTACTTGAGGTGCCAGTGCTGGATATAACTCAAAAATCAAGGCCAAAATAAGCAACATTAAACAATGCAGCCATCAGAAGAACTTCCTGTGCTCTCTCCCAGTCAGCGGCAGGCCCCCACGGTTGTGCCTGTCTTAGGTCGTCCCCCGCCATGAGGGATCTTACCCATCTTTGACTACCAACCATCTTACGAGGCCAGACCTTTGGGAATGTTCTTCTTATCTCTATGGCCTCCAGACTGCCACCACAGGGGCCCACCGTGTGGGAGCTGGGCAACATTTGCTTACGTGCAGAAACTCAGGCCTCTTGTCATGTCCCAAGGCAGTAACCGTGTCTGAAGAAAATACTGGTTACTGCTGCGTCATGCAGCACACGTACATTACAGGCTATAGTGAATGATTAGTATAAGGCATAATGCCAGAATCAGCCCCCAACACCATAGAATTGTGAGGATAAAATGACTTAATACCTGTAAACTTCTTAGAACAGTACTGCCATATCATAAAGTGTTATTGTTATCTCATTTCAACCTTTGTACTTGTCACCCTGTTTTTCAGAGCCAAAAACACAGAGATGAGGGCCAAAGCCGAAGTGGGCAGTCAGGAATGCTCACTTGGGCCCAGCAGGGATGCCTATGAGAATTAGTCTTAATACAAGGCCTATGACCAAATGAATGAGCTCAGTGATGCTAGGGCTTCATTCTAAGTAACACTGATCCAGGAAGCAGGAGATAAGCTATTAGTTGAGCAATGATTTATTTTAACAGAAGCTGGAGGACCAGGGGGATAAAAACACCTAAACTGACAACAGATCTTATGAAATATGAAGGCCAGAGGATGAATTTAGGCTGCGATCATTTAACATAGACTCAGTGAGTGGAAGATGCTGGGTAGGGCTAGCATACGCACATATATAGGGTGTTCCAAAAGTCTCCATACAATGGAAAAATTTTGTAAAATTTTGTAATGACTATTTTGTAAATAAATATATATTTAACTATAATTTCCCATTTTCCCTATGTATGGCAACTTTTGGGACACTCTGCATTTGGGCAATATAGTATGTGAACAAGTCCCTTCTAATCTGTGGCTTAGAAGGCTTATACCAGGATAAATATTAATATGAGTTAAAGTAAAAAAAAACTCCCAGGAGAAAGAGCTAAGGCAACAGTTAAGGAGGAGGAATGAGAGCAAAGAGAAAGTCAGCCGAGATTCAGAGTCCAGGTAGCCCCTCTCCTGTGTAGAAGCACAGCAAGTGGTGGGTTAATGGCGTCATTCTTTCTTATCAGAACTCCTGTTTCCTTGGCACCAATGAGATTGCTCTGAATCCAAGTCCATCCATATGCATTCACATAGTTCTTTACTGTGTTAGGCATCAAGAGGATGCCAAGATAAGCAGACATGGTTTCTCTCTTCCAGGAGCTTACTGTTTAACGAGGGAGACATAAGGCATTGACCCACCTATAGCATAAATCTGAATGCAGCAAATTCTGTATTACACACACATGTAAAATGTTATGGTAGTGCAGAAGAAGAGGTTTGATTTTAGTATGGGATTAGGGAATATGTTCGGGAAGGGATAAAACTTTAACTGAGATTTTAATGAAGAGTAGGAATAAAATAGAGAATGTAATAAATAGCAAGATAATGTAATATCATAAGAAACCATGAATAGGAGTAAGATTGCCCATTTGTAGGAGGTAGAAGAGAAATAAGTTTTCTAAAAAAGAAGCTTTGTCCTTTTTTCCACCCATAATTCAGAAGCACATATTAGAATGCCTCACTCTAAAATTTGGCTATATTTCTAAAACTCCCTATTATTCCCATAAAATATTAATTATAATTCTTAAATGGCTATTTGATTTTAGTTTTATTTCTGTAATCTCCAAATATAAGCTCTACAGTCCATGTTCCTAGATCGTCACAAATTCAAAAGATCATAGACCTGAAAAGGAGTTCTGGCCCAAACTTTTGCTTTATAGATAGAATCCAGCGAAGAAATGACTTACCCTTAGTTACAGAGTGGCAGACTCAAGCCTAGAACTTATGTCCTAATACTGAATGTGTATTTTGCTTTAAAAGATAAAAGAATCAAGAAAACAAAAACAAGTCCAGATCTACTATTGTGAGTATTCTGTGTCAGAAGCCAAGTGAATATAAGCCAAGTGTCTATAAGATTGAAAATAATATAAACGAGCATGGAATTATTTACTAAACCCTAAAATGTCTAATTGAGAGGTCAACCACTTGAGGCTTGTGTATGTTTAGGAAAAATAAAAGGAATCCCTACCCCACAGAGTAGGGATTAAGTTTATGGAACTCATTACCCAAAAAGAGGTGGGAGAAGTTAGAAATATAAATAGATTTTAGATGGCTTATATAAATTAATTACAGGCCCATCACAGTTAATAAGAAAAAATAGTATGTGTGGGTCATGTTATGAATGTTTGAAGTTGACATCAAAGAGGTCCTTTCTTTGCCAACTCTGCCAAAGACAGAGATGGAACATGGCCATGATGCTCCATGGCAATTCTGGTTTCTGTTTGTGAAAATCCCCAAATGCAGCGTTTTAGAGGTCACGAGAAACACTAGGCTGCTGGGTTGTGAATAGAAGATGGACACCCAAGGAACCAATGTTTATCTATATATTAAACAAAACAACTATATCTAACATTTTATTCTCAGACAGATGTATATGGGACATTTCCACATTCTAACTTTACATGGAGACTCGGGTCTTTGAAATCCCATGAGAAAGTTTTCATAAGGATTTAGCCATACTTTCTTCTTTGGTTTGCTCAGATGAGAAGCAGGAAACCTTCCAGACATCCTGAACATCTGAACTTTTTGTGGTTTGTCCATCAACATATGCAAACATCCATGCAGCAATGCAAAAATCTCTTCTCACTGCATTATAGAATGCCCTTGCATTATTTCTGTACCAAGAGCTCGCCCATTACCAACTCACTATGGAATGTGAGCCTAATTACATGTTCCTTAGGAAAAAGAAGATCTCACTGGCTCAGAAGTGTCAGAAGCCCTCTATCATATATATATATATATATATATATATATATACGTATATATATAAATACATATATATATGTATCTGGTTTCCAGAATGATCTTCCCAAGCCACCCTAACTGACCCACCTCCAGAATGCTTCCTGCTGACAAGTGATCAGCTTTTGCCTTTCACCCAATTTCAGTCCATGCCTTCTCTGTGAAAATATCAGGACAACCACATCTGACAATGGTCCAGCTAATTAATATACTCCAATGTCTAGCAGCTATTTGACAGGAAAAATAATCTACACTGTATTTATTGTGAAATCTTCACCAGTGTGACAAAGATGAATGAAAACTGTACACAATCATTTTTCATCTGCCATCCAAAGTTGAAAGTGATTTTCAAATGTTAACTTGAAAATTATGAGGACCAAGATTATGATTCTGCTTTAATACTGCCTGAAAATGGAACTTCTATACTATAATGGTTTAGCATTGAGCTAGAAAAATAAACTCTCTTGCTAATGTAGTAAGTGGGCCAGAAATAAACCTCTCAGGGATTTGGGGAGGGGGGGACAAAGAGGGGACAGTGGAATTGGATTTCTGATATAAATGATCTGAAACTCTTAGCACAACATATCTTTTTAAAAAGTGATATTTTATTTTGTAAAATACATACACCACTGTCATAGATTGGCAGAAATTTGAATAATCTAAACATGAACCATGGGAAACATGCACAATGCCCAACTTTAACCTGTCTTCAACAGGACAACGCAATAGCTCCATCCACTTTGGCTGTGCTCTAGACTAGTTATTTTCTCAGGAGCATTGTTTCTTCCTTCTAGCACCATCCTTCTCAATATTCCTTAACACTGAAATTGTAAATGTTAAATTAATGATTGTTCATTTAATTGACAGGGCTGAAACTGCCTTCTTCCTTCTGAAGGCTAGAGTGATTGTCTAATAAAAGGTCAGGAATGATCTCATTTATTTGTAATTATTAATTCCACCATGACCTCCTAACCATAAATAAACCCTTGGCATTAGAAAAAAGAATATCTGAAACAGGGCAAGGCAATTAAAAAGAGGGTGGGAGAAGTAAAGAAGCAGTGGAGGAAAAGGGGAGTGGATCTTCTAAGTTTAAAACACTCTTCACCCTTTCTTGAAATAATGATTTATATTCTTTGAGTCCACAAGAGAGTAATTGGATACGCATGATGCAATGCTGGAATTTTAGGTATTTTGCCTAAAGGTTATTAACAATTAGTACCACTAGGGGAAAAATCATAAAGTTAGAATAACAACCCTCTCTCAAAAGATGATTAAAATTGGACTTGTAATCTGGTCATAATAAAATATACTATGTTTATATTGGAGCCCCACATGTTAAGGGGAAAATTGAAAACCTAGAATATGTCCAATAGGTGACCATGATTAAGTGAGGTCTGAAAAAAAAATTGTATGAGGACCAATGGAAGGAACCTACATTGCTTCTTTTGGAGAAGGAAAGACTAAGGAAAAACATGAAAAACTGTCTTTAGATAAATCCTGTCAAAGGGATGATACACAGAAAAGGGAGTAAGCATTACTAGTGGAACTACTGATGACAGCCTTAGAGCTAGAGGGTGAAAGACAGATGTTGAGTCATTCAGTATGAAGGGGTGTCTGGTCTCTTCCTATCCAATGTACCAGAATGCATTCTATACTATATTTGAAAGATGGTCACCCAGGTTTCGCTTTGACATTTGCAGTGGTACAGAGCTCACTATCTCAAGAACCTCCTCCATGTTCGATAGTAGTAAGTATCAGAACATCCCTTTCTACTGCTGAGTTGTCAGGTTGTAACATGAACAACTAACTGGTTTACTAATTCTGTCCTGAATATCCCAGGAAGTCTCTAATTCCTTCTTCACAAGACAACTCATTGCATTTTTCAAACAAGTATCAGGTGTATCCCTTAGTCTTCTATTTGTCAAACTAAACATCTCTAATTCCTTATACATTACTAATTCAGTATTCTGCACCCCACACCATTTTAGTCACTGGCCTTGGGGACACTCCTTGGTTTGTAGTGTCTGTAACTGAGATCCAAATTAAATACCCTTGATATGATCTAAAGAGCAAGAGTACCACACAGAACTTTTAATTTCCCTGTTCAAGAAAAATCAAGATGTGTTAGCTAAACACTAATTATGTTCAACCCTAGGCTAGCCATCATTTGCTATATAACAAAGTGTAAGGCCAGGTGCTGACAATATTTGTAGGGTCAAAACTAAGGTATTTGGAATACTTTTAGAGTTTTTACAAGATGTACATCATTATGTGTATATATGTGGTATAGTCTCAAATTCAAGGGGGGTAGAAGGGGCCCAGGTGGGCTGAGGGGGTGTGGAGCAGAGGAACCTGGGCTGTACCTTGAAGCATGGGCAGGGCTTGGCCATTTAGAATGGAGAGAAGGATAACAAAGGAGCGTGTGCAGGAATAATGAGTAATGAAGAAGGTCAGGGTTGGTAGGGACATATGTGGTTAGGAATACAAATATTTGGATTTCTACTGTAACATTTCTAATACAACTTCCTTTCTCCCATTCTAAACATGTTTGGTTTTGCTAAACAATTTCCAGGACTCAGATTTCCATGGGTATTATTTTGGCGAACTAATCCTTGATATGATACTACAAGGAGCTAAGAGAATAATGCTAGAATTCTCCTCCAGTAGCAAATTTCAGAGATGACTTCCTGGATAACCAATTTCCTTTATTCTGAGCATGGGAATTTCAGGCAGTCCACTGGGAGAAATGTTTTTGGATAGATGTGACTTTAGATACATTTTAAATTATGTCATCTTGGGGACAAATGATCCCAAAAGCAAAAGTCCTAAAGTAAATCTCTGATCCAACTGCAAGAACTTTTGATCATTTGTAATATCCAAGAATTTCTCTTTTAGAATGCCCTTCTACAACTGACCTCATTCATATTTCTATTTTCAAAGCAGAAAGACAGAAAAATCAATTACACAATATAACTGAATAAATCAAGTAAATACATACATATTTGGTTTTCAATTAGCCAGTGAGTCTGAACTTCCAGAGAATACTAGACAGACAACATTAGACAGTGCAATTTCCCTTAATAGGGACCATAACCCCGGAGTTGCTGCTGCTGTTTCTTTTTTTATATTATTGTGCAAATAACTTTTTTTTTTTTGCACCATGCTGTGCTCATAACTTCTGTGGAAACTTAAACATTATTCAATAGAACAATTTCCTGGAAAACCTTTTGAAAGTGGTCACAGACTCCGGCCTTGCTCTGGTGCCCTGGGTCTGCCAGCATGCTGTTTTATTACCTCTGGAAGGTTTGGTGCCAAGAGACAGTCCAAGAGTTAGAGCTTAAAGAAAACTAGGTTCATGAAAATAATTAGCATCTGCCTTCTTTCAAGAAGGGAAACTGCCACTTCCGACCATCAGTAATTTTATGTACCTATCACTTCTCTTTTATCTTTGTCACTCAACCCTTCAATTGGCCTGCCCAGATGATCAGTAAAGATTATAGATTGTTAACTCTTAAGAAATGACTGCTGAAATATTTATGTCAAACCTTTCTCATAACCGATGGGAAACCACACAGTAAGTGGCAGAACCAGGACTCGATTGTAGGGAACGAACCAGGAATGACATTTTTAAAAGTTAGCAACAGTATGACATAGTGACCAAATCATCTGAGCCCCAATTGTACTGGTGTGCCACCAAAGACCAGCCCCAATTGGACTAGAGGGTACATCAGAAATGTTTTAAGGGATAAACAGAAAAAAGTGCCTCTTACTTATAATTAGATTATTTAAAGGGGCTAGATAATACTATTATACTTTTAGCTATTGGTTCTTTTCTTTTTTTCCTTTTTATCTTTTTTCATTGTCTTTGCCACTAATCTTTGCAAACTCATTTGGCAGCCCGTCTCCTTGTCATTTATGCTGCGCTCCCCTCGGAATTCAAGTGTGTGTCAGTCTTGCCAAAATTCTCAAGACCTTCTCTGTAAGTAGCCCCTTTCTAGCCTTTCAGATTAAGCCCTCATTATGTTTATAAAAGTAACTTGATCTATGTATCTACAGTTATTCTCTAACTTTTTCACTCATCCAAGGTAAAAAAAATAAAACACTCAATATTTTAGGCCTTGATTTTTATCATGGATTTTTTTGAACCTATAATAGTGTCTTAATTGCTTTCTTTCAAAATTATGAGATATTCTTTCATTGCTTCTATTCATAAAGTTTTTTGTAGCTCAAGATCACAACTGGTAGATCAATGGAATAAAATGATGGGGTAGAAATACACATTTGATTATTATTGATATGTGTTAGAGCCTTTATTATGACATAGAATGACATCACCACAGACATGAGAAGCATTAAAATTTCTTACTTTATGACTGGAGTTTGAAAGATGTGTAAAATAAAAGTCTAGAGAAGCAGGCATTCTTAACTGGCCTTGTATATAATGAATAGCATTTACATCTTCATTAAACATTCCAACCCTTAACTTTTTAACAGTAACTATCTCGAAATCGGGGATCCCATTTAGCATCTGCACACCACTGAAATAAATAAATGACTTTTTGCTATGCTTCCTTGACTTTTTTTTCTTGCATGGACGTACAAATAAAGGTGGGATCATCTGTAATGAACACATGAGCCCTTACTAATTTCTGTAATTTTTCCTCTCGAATCATCATCAATCCCTACAACGTCTCAAGAAATGTGCTAAGTCACTTAGGAACAAATACGTATAAAACACATCCCCAATTGTCCCTATTCTTTCAATATGGGTGAAGTTTTATCTTTAAGGTTCCATATTTTATGCTAAGCATGTTAAGAGATAAGTATGAGAAGACTCAGTCTTACAGGTCAACGATGCTAAGGGTACAAGACCTGTCCTCATACAGCAATTAGAAAAATAAGTCAGTGTGATTGAGACCAGCATGGTTGGAACTGGTATGGAATATTTTGCCGAAGCATCACAGAGGCAGTGTTGTCTGCATTGAATAGGAGAGGGAGTGGAAGACAGGGACTAGAGCAGCCCTGGGGTCCCAGTGAGAGATCTCCCCTATTAGTAAAATGTGATTAATGTGGCAGCACAGAGCTGAGAGCTGCAGTATCTTTAACTTTCTCTCTCAGGCAGACGTTTACATCTGATAAAAATCTAGATTTATAGGCATAGAGAATAATCATGGCGTGCCCAGGAGAAGGCAAAGCTAGAGCAGCAAGTAAGGCCAAGTCCCCATAAAGCAACCTCCTGAGGGTGCCTGGGCCATGAAACCAGCCATAGGATGCCAACCTCAATCAACCCTCTGATGAACATTAGCATTATTACAGGTCGTCTTTGCCCTGAGATAGCTGGAGTGTGCCTCTTCCAACTACTTTCCAATTTCATTAACCTGTTCCTGATTCTTTGGTTCAGGGAAACTTTTCATCCTCAGCTGTTTGGATTATTTATGAGGACTAATTTGTAATAAAAAAAAATTATATACAGTGTGCCATAGCTAAAGCCTCTGAGGAAAAAAAAAGCATTTTGTATTTCTTCTTTTCAGAGAGGCCCAAACGTCTCTCCCAAGGGTTGCGGGGTGAAAGTGAGGCACTAGGACTCCTTCTCTGGCTTCTGAATATGGAAAGAATTGTTTGGGGGGGGGGGACCTCTATCTCTTTTAAATCCAAAGTTACCCCTATGGAGAGAGATGTAGAATTATATCCTAACAGTTCCTTTTTAAAAAGTCATAAGTATGCTCATGCACTAACAAGTTAGTGAATGTTTCCATTAAAATTAAAATTAAATAGAAGGCCATGGTAAATTACCCATTTCATTTCTCCTTCCAGATAAAAAAAAAAAAAAGGGCACTTTGTCACTTCTTACCGTGGGTGCACTTCAGCCTTAATACATGCATTTATGTCAAGGGGGTCGTTTATTCTGTTGCCTGCTGGAGTTTTTCTTCTTTCAACTTAGTAGGGAATATTTGTGATCTTTATTACCCCAAATAAATCTACAAAATGCCTTTTGCTTGAGGCTCTTTATTTTAATTTCAGATAAATAAATCACATTAGGTTCCTGGCTGTCATATTAAGATAAGCATGGGTCTAAAAATAACAAGTGTGTTTTAAGCTAAATGTCTTCAGATTAAATAGTGGTAAATTTCTCTGGGTGACCCCCAGATCTTATTGATGTTGGAATGTTTTTCAGTACTTTAAGAGTGTTTCTTGAAGAACATAAACCTGTTTAAACTAGAAGTAGAATTATTTTTAAATCATATATGGACCTGCTGGTACAATATTATTCAACTCAAGCTTCTCATGGCTGCAATAAATCTATCTCTAAAGTGGGGATATTTCCCCAGTTACATTAGAGGGCAGCTTTATATCTTTGTAGATTAATCCAACAACTCTATCTATACAGTGTTTTATTTATTAACTGCAAAGAACTCTAGACTTGAATTTCTCATCCTCTCTACTGTTAAAGCCTAAAGTCTTAAGACAATTCAAATTCAATTTATTCAATAACTGACTCTCTATCTGCCCTCACTCCAATTCTGGTCCTACTCAAGACTCAGATCAAAATGCCACCTCCTCTGGGAAGCCGCCTTTGAGCTTCTGAAGGACAGAGTCTCCTAAAACGAGTTTTACAGTTCCCTCCCTCCAGCCCCAGTGGAGTAGTCTTGATAAATGCGGATGTTTCTTGCAAACAAGCTTTAGAGTGAAAAGGAAGGTTAAAAAAAGACGACAACAAATAAAAACCCCAAGGCTTTAAACAGTCTATTTTATGTTTATTAGGTTAGGACCTAAATATAGGCTCTCTGATGGATTCACGTGACTCTTTAAAGAAAGAAATGTGAGCAGATTTGACAACAAACAGGAAATCACAGATATAAAATTGATGTAGCACGTCACCTTGACCTATCTGGTGTCTCCTTGCCCTAGAAAACCTGGGGTTCAAATACTAGGCACCCCCTAATCAACACCGGGGGCTTCAGAGCTATGAGAAGAAGCCGAAACACTCCCTTGCTCTTCAGTGCGGGACCAGCAGTCCGTAATGAGTATCCTTTGGTGTATAGCGTAGCCCACAGCCCTCCCTACCACTGTCCAGGGATGACATAACCATTGAAGCATGTGGCAACACCCAATTTCCAGAGCCCCGGTTTATTCTCCCTTGTGCTGGACAGAGGGCATGGCTGCGAGGCCAGACTCTTATCTTGGCAGGGGTCTGAGACTGTCTGCATCTCTGAAACAACCCCTGGTGGGTAATTGGGGAGTGACATTGATGGGTTTCAAGGGTGGCCCTGGGGCTTGCACTTGCCTGAGAATACAGCTGTGATTTAGAAATTCAGCCCAAGGGTTGAGAAGAGGGGAAGATAACATAAGGCTTGCTAGCTCTCGTCTCCTTTGACCCCGGCAGAGTGAGCCAGGGAGGCAGAATGGGAATCCATGTGCCATTATTGAGTTGGCATGGCGTGGTGTTTTGCTTTCAGAGCTTTTATATCTATTACAGTGCACTGAGCTCTCTCTTTGTTTGCTACACATTTTGTCCCCCGGAGACAGCCTCTTTTTCTTTTGAAGGGATTTAAAAAAAACAAATCATAGTTCTTATTTTATTCGGTGTCCACCATTAAGAATTCATGCAGAGAAATTTTACTTGTTGCCAATTAAGATCTCCCAGTGGAGATCTATGATTACAGCAAAGGCAACCTGTTTAATACTTGGCATCTCCTTAGTCTACATAAATTAACCCCATGAGGATAGAGACATGCTAATTCTTAAGATGCCTGGATAATACGGCTCTATGATCTGGGACACATAGAAGGTAAATCGCCGAGAGGCTCTAGGCCGTACTCTGCTCGGGGCATATCTGCTTTTGCTTCTTACCTCTATTTTACAACATCAAGACAATTTCTAGGTAACACATTAGCAAAGAATTTTCTTTTCAAGGATAGAATCATGGCATGTGGCCTCCCAGCAAGCAATTTCACTCTCAATTTAGAGCTGGAAGGAATTTTAGAGGCAGTGGTACCATTAACCTTTACCCCCAAAATGTATGGATATATCAGAATTATGGAGAACATGAATGAGTATTTGGAGTGTGGATCATTTTGATTCAGTGTTCACTGTACTTAAATAAGCAACATTTGAATCACGGAGAGAATGAAAGCAACGTTTTTCTTCCCAATTTTCCCCCTATTTCTTTCCTTAGAATAAGAATCACATGCAAGCCAAAAGCAAAGGTGAAATTCTATTTTAAAGAATTTTAATATGCTAAAACCATCAATTTTTTGCTGGAAGAGATGAGCTTTAGCGGATCTTCTAACCAAGGACCTATATGCATGCTTTTCAACTAAGTGTTTTACTCTCCCTGGTGATGTGGGAAACCATCATTTCTTCTCCTTGGAAACCAGGAGTTAAGCGCTTCACTCAGGCAAACATAGTTTAGATTCTTAGAATTTGGTATTGAGACTTGGGCTATCGTCCCTCAGAAAAATGAAGAATTGGGGATTGGTTTTTTTACATGTTGACTTTCCCCTTTGCCAACAACCTAGACTCCTCACTGCTAGATGCCCTTTTACCAAGTCGCCAAACCCCGTACCAGAGGAGTGGACAGGGAAGACAAGGTACAAATCATACATGTTATATATTTGGATATCAACTAGACAGATCACCATTTCCCAAAGTATATTCTTTGGAACCTTTGAGTAGGTGTCAACAGTGCCTTGGTTGAGAAACCCTAGTCCAGATATAGCTTGTTTAAATGAGACTTAGATGATCTAGAATCTGTGGGTGGGCAGCTGACACTCTGCATTCACCAGATCTTGTCATTTGATTTTGACCATGCAGACCTACTTATTCTTTATTAACATATAAGCTTATGATAACATTGTCACCAACTTAACTTACAAAAATCTGAAATGAATACTTTGACATTATCTAGTTGAGTTACTGGCAAGCTATTAGGTAATTTTGTTATATTAGTCATTTCTACTCATAGGTTCTTTGAAGCTTTCTATGATATATGTACTACATAGTTTATCATTGCACAATATTTAAGTATTATTAAAAATAACATGTCAGTATATGTTCTATAAATGAAATATAGTATTCTAACATTGTTTCCTATATTTTCACTGCTCAGCAATCTTAAATACTAGCTAAATTGATGCCTTATTTTCACATATAAGGAAACTCAGTCTCAGAGATGTTATCCAACAGCCAGTTTGGTCCCCAAAACCTCCAGTCTAGTCTTCTTTCCATTATTGCAGCATTATGCTGCTTCCATTTTTTTCATGCATAATTTCACATTTGTGGCATGAAAGTGTAATTTCAGTGCCATAAGCATTCATGAATTTGCTTTGTATTTTCCAGCTGTCTGTGTTTATTCTAAACTCTTATTTTGAGGCTGCAAATGGATAAAGATTTTTATCAAATGTTAGAAGACAGACTCCGCAGTTGTTTCTTACAATGTTTCTTGTCAGTCACGAGTATATTTAGCCAAATCAGAAATAGTAACAAATGATAAAAATCAAGTGCAAAAAAATCCTTTTTCTCCTAATACTAACTTTCCACATTAGAACAAATAAACATACAGGAAATTATGCTTGTGTTTCAATGTCAACTCATATACATATTGTCACTGGGTATGTTTCTTTCTTAAATCAAGCAGGGAGATGCAGAACAAATTAAACCCACTCAGACTTATGTTCAAGTCTTAGACTAAGTTCTACATTCTGACCCCATCCTCTCCTTTAGATGAATTCACGGAAGTTTTCCTCCTTAGAAAGGATTTGTTGGCGTCGAAAAGACAGTTGAGCTAAAGGACTGCTCATTGCTAGACAGCTATATTTGAACTCCATAAATGCCTTCGTAACTTGAAAACCCAGAGATAGATTATAGGTCTATTTCAGTAGAATACTAGACAGGACCCCAAAATAACTGGTTATCTTAAGTGTGATTACAACATATTTTTGTGTCACAGCAGATGGTTATGCTATAAGAAACAACTTAAATCTATTAGACTAGTAGCTTCCTCCATGAAGAAAAGAAAACTTTTTAAGTCTTGCACACATTCCTCTATCATTTGTCCAATTCGTTTCTTATTCAGCAGGTGGCAAAAAGAGTATGCCTTGTGTCGACCATGTTTTTGATCAATCTTTGAAGGTGGTGACCATAAATTAATGCTGACCACAATTATTATTGGAAGATCTAAATATTCAGAACTTGTCTCTCTTAAGTTATAAGTTAGTTCAAGCATAAATGGAAGGCTATCAGTTAATATCACCAGCAACGACAGATAGAACACTCTGTGATAATTATAGCAGCCACAAATCAAAGGCATAATAAAATCAGAAGGAGCCTATTCTGATTTACAGGAACTTTTTTTTAACTTCAGACAATCTGGTCGTGCCTGTGTACATGACATACTATTCCCACGATACTCTGTACACCATAGATTCTATCCTAACTCATGAATAAGCATTTAAAAATTTAATCATAACCATAAAGGATTTCCCACACTGTTCACTGTCACTCACATAATTTTCACCAAAAATAATTTGGCTATAGTTGTAGTTATGATATTGTAATAACCATCACTTTAAGTCACAACCTGTCACTTTAAGTCAGTCAAGTCAGGATCTGTTTGCAAAAATTTAATCAAATGTAATTTCATGATTCAATAAATAGTATATAAATCTGCTATTATTGGGGTTCATTTTCTTTTCAATACTACCATTTCCATTTTCTCACTGGTAGTTATTCAGACTGTCCAAATGCCATTATTGCCCTCTATTGTTATTCAAATGGAGCTTTTTTATTAGATCTTCTGACACTATATATAAGGCTTTGCTTCTTCAATGGTAATAATTCCATTTCTGAAGGAAAATTGAAGTGATTGTACACAAAATTCTCAGCTCTTATATTATGTTAGGTTAAGTCCATGCCTGAAATGGGATTTTAATTTAATCATATCTGAGAAGACCAAGGTTTTCATTAGCTACCTCAAGAAAGTAAGAAAAATAGCCTTTTCCATGCAGATTTTCTTGGTTCAAAGAGCCCATGAAACCATTACTCCTCCACAGTGATATGTGTAAGATACACTTACTGACCAAATTAAACTCTGAATTTCTTTCATCAGATGGCATTCATCATTTTTTTCTATATTTTCCTCTTGAAAGATAGAGAAAACAAAATATTCTATACAAATACTTGCAATAAAATGTTATATATCAGTTAAATAGTTTTAAAAATATACTTTCAAATTGATCTATGGAAGATATAATTAAAAACACACAACCATAAATACATTATCGTTGGTTTTTATTAATATAATACCCTGGGGCTCACAAAAGAAAACTATCAAAACCAGGGTATAGCTCTCAAAAACAAATTTAGCACATACTGCATCAAGCTACATAAAATTAACTAGTGTGTTCCTTATTGGCAAATAGACTTAACTTTTGTTGGAGCTTACCAGTTTTTCTATGTATAGAAATAGAATATTTGCTATTATTTTAACCAGAGATCTATACTCTAGTAGGAAAACTAACATAAGAGCAGAACAAATTATTATAAAATAGACAGCACTTTACTGAAGAACTAGAACTTCTTAGAGGAGAGGATTTTCAAGGTTGCTGGGATCTGTTCCAATGGTACATGGAAAAGGGGCACCATGGCCTGGCACAGAGCTCAGTGGGGGTGGATTTGGATGAGGTGTGGCAAGAAGGTCACGGGGTTGGTAAATATTTACCGGCCATCTCTGCGTAAAGCGAGCACTCTCCTCCACGCTGTGAGGAGGTAGAAAGAAATAAAGGACTTTAGGGGCTTACTGGGGCTGGTGAGACAAAGGTAATTATATTAAACAATTTCAGTGCCCTGTGAGGCATCATGTAATTAAGCACTAGCATATTTATTTCAAAAAGCAAGAGCTATCAGAATTTAGAAAAAAAAATTCAAATTCCATAGTAGCGCCTATAAATAATGTGACCACATGGAACTTAAAAAGCTAAATCTTTGTCAGTCTCAATTCCTAAGAGGCCCCAGGAAATGAATGTGACTTCTATTACATTAATCTACATTTCCAATATACCCGCACAAATATCCTCAGATACTTTCCTTACCTAGTGTCAGAACCCACCACGTAGAACAAAAACTTAATATTGGAAAACTATACAACAGCACTCTTAAAATATTACCCTTTAATATGAAGAGAAGCCAAACTTTTAAGCAGAAATATTCTACATTTTAAATAAAGAAAAAAAAATCTTTACACAGGCAAGGATCAGAGAATGTGGGTTCTAGTTTCCACAACATAACCAGTTTGTCATTCTAAGACTGTCGTGTCTTAGAATCATAACAGTTTTTAGCTAAACAAGGACTTAGTGTACCCTCTGGACTAACTGAAGTATTTTAGATCAACAAAACTATAGAGGCTGCTGCCTGGGCAAACAAATAGGAACATGAATTTAACTCACCTCCAGAGACTTCTGTGTTGCTCCTCGAGTTGAGTTAGCAGGTGCTCGATGTATTTATTGGAGTCCATGTATTCCTGCACAAAGACAATTAAAACCTTATTGCAACAGTCACCAGAATTCTTAGACTCTTCTTATCTCTACAAGGAATATTTTCAACAAGATAATCCCTAGGTTCCTCCCGTTCTAGGACTTTATGTTTCTGTGACTCACAATCACAGTCATTTGGGAATGAATACTATTTTCCCCATATCCTGTGACAGTATTCTTTAAAAAATCACCAAAGAGAACTGGAGATTTACTGAGTCAGCATAAAAGTCCTCTTATTCACAGGAAAAAAAACCCTAAATTTCACAGTCATCTACACTGGGGGCTGTGTGTTCTACTGTATAAAAGTGAGCCAATGTTACTGCCGATCATAGAAGAATAAAAATAAATAGACAATAGAGGTCTTGACTGTACTAGTCTTATGACTCACTTTCTCCCAAAAGCTTAGTTTTCAAACTATATAAAATTCTTTATATATTATATATATATATATGTCCTACTTTCCTTGAGCATTTGCAAACATTGATGGGCATGTCTGTTTTCCTTCATCTCCTCATATATACACACAATAGGATATTTTCTTTTTTTTTTTTTACTCTTAGAAGATAAATCTTTAGTATTCTAAGAAGACATGAAAGATATGGTATATTCTGTTCTATAGAAATACGTATGTAAATTGATCTCTGTAAATCAAACTATTTTCAAGAAACGTGTCCGAAAAATGAAGAATTCATTTGTCACATGATGACATGTAGAAAAATCCATAGTTTTTTTTTAAATTTGTGATTTTTGAATATGAGGCTCATATGCAGTACAGTTTCAATTGCCAACTTGGAGCAAATACAATATGTAAAATCTTTTGATATTGTTTCATTCCAAATCTGGTATTTCTTTCCCTTTCTGTTTGAAGGTCTAGCATGCAAGGCTCAACTTCTACAACTGCCTTAGGTGGAACAGTGTGCAATGATTTCAACGTTAAGGCACCCAGGAAAGCTGTTTCATTTCTATGGGTTTGAAATAACCTGGGAGCTTTGATTAATATATTTTTCTTTCAGAAACACAGATTTCTTATCACATGCTATACAAATACATAATCTATTGCTCCTATAGGCATATTCACTATAATTAGAGGGGGAAAAGAAATACAGGAGTTGATTTGATAATATAATGGAAAGGGCCCAGGACTGAATTTCTGGCCCTAGACCTACCCACGTACCCCTGAAGAAGACTTTTGACCTTTCCAAAATATTTCAGTTAGACTAGAGGTATATGAAGTCCTTGTCGAGGTAAAAACTGTTATGCATCTAAAATATTATAATTGTGTTACAGATAATTAGCTCAGAAGTTTTATGCTTATTGAATAAACACTTATTTTCAGGTGACAACTGAATAGTTAGTTATTTAAACAAGACCATTGTGGGTGTTAAAACCAAAGCATAAATCTCTGCTGCTGCAGGAAGTTGTAACATATGTGGTTATGTTTATAAGTGTTCTGATAAAGGCTAAACCCTGATTTAGAACACTCAACATTATCAAAGACATTAATTCTCAAATATGTCCAACTGAAAAAAAAATGTAAAAGCATTGTTCCCACGTAGAAACAAACATATAATACAAACCTCAAAGACATTCATCCATTCCTTATTTGACACCTATTTTTAAAACATCTGTTATATACCAAGTGCTGTTCTAAGTGTTGCAGATAAAGTGATAACTAAAGAGGAGAAAAACCACTGCCCTCCAAGAGCTTACATTCTTATTATTCTCAAAGGAGTCATAATAAACAAATAAATGAACAGACTGATTTCAGATTGGTTGCATGTTATGAAGGAAATAACCAGGATAGGTGATAGGAAAGACTTTGAAAAGGGGGGCAGCTGCTTCACCTAAAGTCGTGGGAAGAGGACTCTGACCAAACTATATTTGAGATAAGACTTAGAGAAGGAAGCAACCATGTAGAGATAAGAAGGCCAGAAGGCTGTAGGCAAAGGAAATAGACTATGCAAAGTCCCCAAAATGTGATGTTGGAGGAACAAAAGGAAGCCAGTTGAGGGCTGGGAACAGGGATACTGGGCTGTGGGATCTAAAATGAAATTGGAAAGGTAGGCAGGGACCAAATCATATGCAAGTCCAAGAAAGCAGTTTGGATTAAAACCAATGGATTTGTTATTTTGTTCATTCTGATTAGCTCAAGTCACAGGTTGAAGCTGAGAGGTGTAGTGATGACAAATATGATTTTAAGATGAAAGAGACTTAGAGAGAGATAGGATTGTGTTATGTTCCTGGCTTCGAAGACGGAGGATAAGGCCACAAGCCAAGGAATGCAGGTGGCCTCCAGAGAAAAGTCAAGAAGATACACTCTCCCCTAGAGCCTCCAGAAGGAACACAGCACTGCCAATCCCTTGATTTTTAGCTCACTGAGACTGATTTTGGACTTCTGACCTCCACAACTGTAAGATAATAAATGTGTGTTGTTTTAAGCCACTACATTTGTGGTAATTTGTTATAGTAGCAATAGGAAACTAACACAGGGATGGAACTAACATACTAAACACTGACCAGGCACAGTGTGGGGGCTTTGCTGGTTTTGATATTTACTAGTTATGTTCCCCTGGTCAAATTATTTAATCTCTCAAAGCCTTAATTTCATCATCTTTATCAAAGGGATAAATAAAGCTTAATTTATGGAGGTGTTGTAAGGACTAAATAAGACAGTTTCAGTAAGTGTGTACCATCATATTTAACAAACAGTCAGCATAGCCTTTTTCAGAGTATTATATACCTCTTCTCAAAAGGCAGATCACTTTTAAAAGTGAAGGTATTATTCATTTTCTCTTCTCTTACCAAACTTCAAGATTTTTAAGTGCATGGCTCTTAAGTTATAGTTGCTGAATATTAAAATAGGTAGTTGGGCAGAGATTATTAATAATAATATAGATTTCTAACCATTGAATGTAGTTGTCACTGAATTGTAGTTTAAAAGCTACTTCAAATAATAATAATAGCTGCTTCCATTTAAACTAACTTTACACAATTTTCCATAAAAATGATTATGATAAATCTTAAACCACTTAACAATGGGAAACTAAGATTATGGATTCTCTATCCATTTTGAGCTTTGCTTTTCCCTATAGAACTCTTACTTCTGAATTCTGCTATGTTTTACTTGTTTATTTTGGTATTGCCTCTTAATCCCCTCCCCCAAATACACACACTATAAGGCTAACAGAATGGATTAAGGGAAAAAACCACGAACCTTATATGTGTACATTTTGCTAAGTAAAACCATTTTTTTCTCTACCTAAAAGAACTTAGGTAGGCCCTGCATATATTTATCATTTCTGGCCCCTGAATTGAAAGGGTTAGTTATGCAATGAGAAAACCCTAACATTCTCTAAGAGTAAGATAGGATTATTTCCAGTGGGAATTTTGTCTATCCCTTTGGAGATCTCACTTCCAAGAAAACAATGTAGGGTGGTAGCAATTGGGCTGGCAGTGGTGTCCGGTAGAGCTATAGTCACAATAAGTGAAATGCTATAGGCACAGTGGCTACGAGAGCTTTGGTAGCAAGTGTGTACTGAAGGTTATTGTATGGAGACTCCAGTATTCCAACATGTCTGCACAGGCAGAAAGAAAAGGTCTTGATAGATCATTTCAGGGTAAACTGAAACAATACAACACGGAATCCATGAAAAAGTACTGTCGGAGAAGAGAAAGAACATCATCCTCAATCATAGAAGAGCGTGTGACTCTGAAAATTATTTATGAGAAAGCTATGAAAGCATTGTAGAAAAAGTCTTCACGTGTTTACTAACTCTGTTCCTATTTCTGTGGTGTAAATCAGTGTATGTATATTTCAGCTAAGCCTGCTGCAATTCAGGGGAAAATAAACACATATCCACATTTTCCTTGGTCAATATCCACTATTTATAACACATTATCCATGAAAAATGTCAGTTTCTCAAGCCTTGCTTTGTCCAGAGCTGCACTTCCTATTTCATTCAGCACAAAGACTTTATTAAAACTATAGTTACCAATTTTATGAACATCCTGTTCTACTGATTATCCTTATAATTATGAAACCCATATTAAATATAACAGTAGAATTAGCAATGAAAACACACAGTACTGAGGAGGGCAAACTGAGTCTGCTAATTAAATTAAGAAAGGATAAAGCTAAAGGATAAACGATTGATATAATGTCAGAAAATACCGATGTGTCTAACAATTATACCTTTTGAGTATTTAATAAGATTTAGAACATAAATAATAAACAAAGGGATGATTAAAGAAACATTCCAGAATGGGGCACCAAAGGACTTATACACATCAGAAGGCCTCATACATTCCAGGTAGAGTTAATGGAAAACAATCCACACATCTACTGGCACGAGAATTGGATAAAAATAGTGAAAGGAAAAAAAAAAAAGGACCTGTTTGAGTGCTTACAGCCTAACAAGGAGCAAAAAAAGATTGACTCCATAGCTCAATCCACTTCAAATGCCCACTGAAATTAGATACATATGAGATACACAAATCATAAATGTTATTCTCAATCAATAGCTCCTATATAACAAAGCAACATTCTTAGGTATTCATGAATTCAGAAATTATAGCACCTACTTTAATGAAAACTTAAAGATACATATGTGTAACTTACTTAACTTACTTAAAAGGTATCTGTGTGTTTATCAAGTACCTAAATAAAAAATATATACATATGCGATGTGTGTATATATATGCACATATCTAATACCTGAGCAATGCATAAAAAATATAGAATTCACAATATAAAAAGGTTCAAAAGAAGCTAAGCCAGCCAAACAGATGTCTAAGACCTGTAAATAGATTATAAAATCAAATAAACATAAAAATCCTAGAAAGAAAATATAGAAAATATTATATATCTTTGGGAGGACAAGAGGGAAAAAACAAAGAAATAGAAGGATGCAAAAATCTTTTTCTTCATGGGGACAAAAATTATTGTTCTTTTAATTTTGGCTTGATAAGAAAAGCTTAAGTACAAGGGTATGTTTTGCGTATACACGTACAATTGAGGACAGCAAGTTGGTAATACATGTTGTGATTTTAAAAGTTCGGTGCACCTCTTGTCCCCAAACTCCTTTTCTAGAAATCATTCTGAGGAAACAATCAGATCAAAGCTAATGATGTTCATTAAAATATTCATTACAGTATGAAAAAAACTGAGTTTATCTTAGTTTCTAAAAATATAGGAATAATTAAAATAAAGCATGCTTTATTGATTTGAAGAAATACATAATTCTTTAAAAACTTTGTAAAGTATATATAATAAAATAGAAAACATTGTATAATGTTAAGTGAAAACAGGGTGAAAAACTGCATAATCCTTACCACAATTTAGAAAATGTGTATAAAAGATTAAAAGTAAAAGTAAACAGTATATGGCAGTATTATAGGTTAATCAAATTTTCTTCTATATGCTTTTCTTTCTATATATTTTTTGACCTAAATATATATAAGAATTTAATTAGTGACAAAGGTGGTATCATGTGTACACACAAATTAGTATCAGACCATATTTAGTCACAAAGTGAGTTTTCCATAGTCAACTTTAGTAGAAAGGTCAGTACAGTGCATGGGAATGCCATTTTTCTGTCATGCTGTGGAGGGATCTGATAGGTTTAGCTTTGCTGTACAAAAACTGGGACATGCCTGAGGAGAGGGATCCTGCTCTTGTGTCATTTATAGGGAAGTTGAGAGGAGGGAAGAGATCATCTAGTCAACTACGTACTGAGTTGATCTTTGCTGGTCAGAAAAATGACTTGGCTAGGAGGATTGTCTTATCAGTGCTGCTTTTTATCAGCTAAACAGATCTAATGTTCTTCAAATAAAGCTAACTCAGTCTTACTGAGCCAGCTCATTCTAAGTTATGAGAATAGGGAAGGGAGAGAGCCACCAGGGACCTCTGAGGTGACATTTCATATCAGTGGGGAGCTCTGTTAATGTGATTGTTGGTTTACTTATCTGTCTTGCCAACCAGTCTGTGGTCCCTCTAAGGGTACAGGTATGATTTTTATCTTTCCTCATCTTCCACAGTAGAAAGTCAATAGATAATGCTTAAAACTAGAAAATACCCACAATAGACAAAAGGTAGAAGCAACTCAATGTCTCGTGACAGAGAAAGGGATAAATAAAATATGGTATATACATACACTGGAATATTAGCCTTAAAAAGGAAGGAACTTTTGACAGAATTTTACATGCTACAGAGTGGGTGACCCTTAGAGACATTATGCTAAGTGAAATAAGTCAGGCACAAAACAACAAATGTTGTATGATTCTATGTACATGGGTTTCCTGGAATATTCAAATTCATAGAGACAGAACGTAGGATGATGTTTTCTGTGGTCTGCAGGGGCATGGATGGAGTACAGAATTGGGTACACAATTTCAGTTGGGGAAGATGAAAAATTTCTCAGGATGGGTGGTGGTGATTGTTGTAAAGCAATTTGTACTTAATGCCACAGAAGAGTACACTTAAAAATGCTGAAAAGAGTACATTTTATGTTATCTGCATTTTACCATAATAAAAAATTAAAAACCCAAATAGTATCACACAGAAGCATTTTCTATAAAGACGTAAACATCAAAAGAGCAATTGTCTCTGGGGAGCAGGATTTGGGGGGAAAAGAAGAGAGTGAGAAACTGTTAATCACAATAAACCCTACAGAACTATTTGTGTATAACTTAACTGTGGGGCGCGGTGTTCCGTCATTACAAGATGGCGCCTAGTTCCGGGTGCAGCTTAGTGGTAAACATCTGAGTG
>VBSM01003199.1:526949-546525 GCA_008086735.1 Cheirogaleus medius | reverse complement strand
AGAAGAACTCCAAGTGTTGCGTGGTCCTTGCTGGCGAGGGGCGCGCGACACTTAACTATGCTGAGCTTCACATATATAATTTTGATAAAATATATTGAACAAAAAAAGAAAAGAAGTATAAGTGGTTGTATTTGGAAAATACGTATAGCAAACAGAATTTGTTGGGGGACTGGGTATGATGTAGGAAAAATTCCACCCCTCAGGGTACAAAGGAAGAGCTCCCATATTTAAGGGACGATTTACACTTATCTATGGCATTATTGATTTTCTTTTCTGGTCTATGTGGTGTAATTGAGTCATCTTTGGTCCTCAGATTCATTGCTCCAGCAAGGTGGGATTAGAATTATGTGTTAGATGTGAATGAAATTAAGGCCAGTCCATTTTCTAGAGTATTGTGTGCCTTATTGAAGAAGAGAACATATATTTGACGTAATGGGCAACAAAGTAAATGTAACTTTTTGTAATATGAAAATCTTGAGAGTAAAGAAAAAGGTTGAAAATTTATGGTAATCAGAATGATCTCCTTCTTTCTATAGTTTTAAAATATTATATGCTCACTATAAAAATGTAAAGTGATGGATATTATTTAGAAAAATACAGCCCCAGAAAATAACGTCCATAAAGATTTGATTAAAATTGAATTTTAGAGAGCTAGATTTAAAATATTACATTTCCATTATATTATTTTAAAGCTAAGCTGGTATTTGAAACCATGACTGCCCCTTTTCTACTTGCCCTTGTCAGTGTTCTGATTAAAGCATTTCACCAAAGTTAGCATTGGAGGGGCAGGGGAACATCAAGTTAGACCCAGTCATCTATGGGCATAATGTTTTGAAAATTTTACAAAGGTACAGCATTAAAAAGACATCTGTTCCTTGGCTAAAACTTATGCAAATTAGAATCATTTTAAAGATATATTTCAGAAGTTTGCCTTTCACTTCTTTTAATGCACATGTTTCAGAGCAATTAGTATGAAACATTTAAAGTGATTAGAGGTTTACAGATATACTGAACAATTGCAAGTCTGTGTAGCATAAGCCTGTTTAATGCGAATCTCCTTTTGTCTGAAATAGGTCAGTTAGTGAGAGAAGCCCCATTATAAATGAATTCTAATGATGTGAAGATCTTATGTATCATTCATCTTAAGTGGAGTTTAAAATATACTCGTATATCAAAGCTTGCAGAGATCCAAAAATCCCTCCAAATAATCTTCATGCTAATATCAGCATAACTTGTAGCAGAGCTTGTGAACTCCTGCCAGCAACTTTGCGACTACTAACACAGAATTCCCAATTCATCTTTGGGCACAGAAGCACCAACACGGAGGCCAGCTGTTCAAACCAACAGAAATATCATCAGATACAGGAATTTCCACAATTGAGAAATGACTGACTGTAACAACAAAATAATCTGAGGGCAGCATCACTTGTTAATTGAAGAAAAGATGTATCTGTGCGGTGAAAGTAAAAAAAACTAAAACGATTTACCCACTTCGGGAGTTATACAGACAAGGTAACACAAAGGTATCTCATATTTAACTAGCATCTGTACCAACATAAATTCTCCCAAGGAGACATCTTTAAATGTTAAACACCACAAACCGATTCATTTAGGAGTACTAGCCACAACAGATCCATCCCACTGCCTCATTTCTGCATTAGCCACCTCTAATTCCGCTTTCCCATTCATGGCTCAGAAAACTGCAGTCTTGCTTCAAGGGCAAAAATCTTCCATGGAATTGCTCCATTAGAGCCACTGACGGCCTCCACAAAGTGGCATGTCACAATTTTGCTTGGTCCTTATCTTATAACCAGTGCCTACAGCACTTGCTTTTTGAAGTCATACTCTCTCCCTGCCTGGTGTTCCCCACAGATGTCTCCAATCTCCCCTCCCATCATTCTGAAGCCAGTGCTGTGCCCCCACTCCTACCCAGCCCCAGCCCCAGCGGCCCTCCAACCACCCTCCCCAAGAATATGGTTCTATTCTAGGCCCTCTTTCACATCTTACTGGAAAATCTCATCAACAACTAGGGTTTCAACTACCACCAATAATACAGACACCAATCCATGCTAGATCATCTTATTGCAGTCTAATCCTGTGTGTCTAGCTATTTGCCAAACAGGTCCCTTTGGATGTCTCACAAACTCTTCAAAGTGTGTCTTCCTTCATTTTTTTTATCTGCCAGTACTTACCATAGCACTTGGAACATCACTAACACTCAAAGGTATGTGAAATGAATGAGTGAATTAATTAGCTGTACCTAGGCTCATAACAAGAGAATCTGAGATGATTAGGCTGCAAGTGGTCCTTCAGAATTTTTTAACTGAAAAGGTTATAATGATCATGGAGACATTAGGCAGTTACGAGAAGTTATTAGAAAAAAGTATTTTTTTCTCACTTGTGGCACCTGATGTGTAGGAATGTTTCCCTATACACCAACCAGTTCTTCAGCAGACACCGACTGGGCGTCCTATAATTTAACTTAATTCTGACACTATCTACCTAGAGATAGCATCAGACCTCACAAGTTGAGGACTCAGTCTCACAAAACTGCCCCCAGCTTCAGATGCTAATCACAAGTACTATAGTAGGATCTCACCAACAATTCTGACTGATCTGCTATAAATCAGGGTTTCCACCACCCACTCCTTGAGTTTGATTAATTTGCTAAGGCACCTAACAGAAATCAGGGGAGCACTTCATTTAGGTTTACCTATTTATTATAAGCAATATTACAAAGCATACAGATAAACAGCCAGCTGGGAAAGATGAAAAGGGTGAGGTGTGGGAGAAGGGTACAGAGATTCCATGCCTTTTCCTAGCATGGCACCTCCAGGAACCTCCACATGTTCAGCTCTCTGGAAGCTCCCAGAACCCAGTCTTTTTGGGTTTTATGGAGTGCTCATTATGTAGGCATGGCCAATTGTAACATTGGCCATTAGTATCAACTCAACATTCAGCCCCTCACCCCTCTCTAGAAGTTGGGGGATGGAGCTGAAAGTTCTAACCTTCTAATCACATGGTTGGTTCTCCTGGCATCCAGCCCCCATCCTAAGTATATCCAGGAGCCCCCTAAGAATCATCTCATTAGAACAAAAGATGCTCCTATCACCCAGAAAATTCCAAAGGATTTCGGAGCTCTGGGCCAGACATTATCACTCAGAAAGTTACAAAGGTTTTAGGAGCTCTATGTCAGGAACCAGGGGGTCAAAGACCAAATATTAGAACAAAAGATTCTTCTAGTAGCCCTATCTACAATACTTTTAGGAGTTCTCTTCCAGGAACTGGGGAGCATAAAACAAATATATATATATATATTTTTTTTTTTTTTTTTTTGAGACAGAGTCTCACTCTGTTGCCCCGGCTAGAGTGCCGTGGCGTCAGCCTCGCTCACAGCAACCTCAAACTCCTGGGCTCAGGCGATCCTTCTGCCTCAGCCTCCCAAGTAGCTGGGACTACAGGCATGCGCCACCATGCTCGGCTAATTTTTTCTATATTTTAGTTGGCCAATTAATTTCTTTCTATTTTTTAGTAGAGATGGGGTCTCGCTCTTGCTCAGGCTGGTTTCGAACTCCTGAGCTCAAACGATCCGCCCACCTCGGCCTCCCAGAGTGCTAGGATTACAGGCGTGAGCCACCGCGCCCGGCCAAATATATATATTTTTTATTTTATCAAACTATTACAGCAGTTTTCTAAAATTACTTTATATTCATATTTTTATTCTGTTAGTACAAAGCAGGAACAGCATTCCAAAGACAAACTATTGACAATTTTGCAAAATCAATGTTTTTCTATCTTGTAATCCTAAGGAAGATTTAGGTACATCGCTCATCTATGGCATGTAAATTGTATGGGCTGCCAAACAACACGGTACAAAACACGGTACAAAAGTCACAACCAAAGTTTGCTATCAAATGGAGGGATAAATGATAGCGTCATGACTAGCAAACCCCACAGAGTGAAAACATATCTGTATAACCTCTGCCATGTATGAAAAGTTCATCAATTTTTTTTTTTTTTTTTTAGGAACAAGATCTCACTTTGTGGCCCAGGACGGAGTGCAGTAGTACAATTATAGCTCACTGCAGCCTCGAACTGGGTTCAAGCGATCCTTCTGCCTCAGCCTCTTGAGTAGCTAGTAATACAAGGGTGTATCACCACATCTGGCTATTTTTTTTTTTTAATTTTTTTGTAGAGACAGGGTCTCACTATGTTGCCCAGGCTGGTCTCAAACTCCTAGCCTCCAGCGATCCTCCTGCCTTGGCCTTCCAAAGTACTGGGATTGCAGGAATGAACCACAGCACCCAGTCCTAAAAAAGTTCATCAGTATGAATTAACAGTGATGGAATATAGACATACAGCACAAGTAGCCACTAAAAAGCTGTATGGCCTACCTTTTGGTGTCAAGGCAGTAGACGAATGCAAATCAAACTATAAGCACAGCTTAGCAGATCTAAAGCACATCTCCATTTGTTATATATTGATAAACTCCCCTATCATATATTTTTCCCTTATTTCTTTTAAAAACATCCACCATTTCTTCCCAGTTCTAGCTGGATACCTTGCTCCTGAGCTAGATATTATGTTTCCCAAACTCCATAAGTGAACATGTGGCTGAGCTCAAACCAAGGAGATGAGAGCAGAAATGGTGTCTGCAATATCCAGAGAATTCCCAACCTAAAAAAGACAAGCTGCTTGCCTTTCACACACTCTTCCCCTGGACCCTGGCTGGAATGGTGATAGCTTTGGACCCAGAGACAGTACCTACACGTTGGGGATGGCACACGTGATTGTTTGTAGAGCACCTGTCTGGTGAACCTGGTCTTTCTGCCTCCCTTTGGCCTCTTGTATAAAAAAGAAATAAATTTCCATCTTATTTAAAACACTGTATTTTGGAGTCTCTTTGTTACTGTAGCTTAGCCTATGCTCTAAGTAATATAACAAATGTCAATCACTTCTTTTGAAAGCATGGCAAACAGTAAAATACCAAGCAGTCAACACTTCTATATTACTTTATTGATTTATATAGTTTGTAGTTCTTATAGTTTTCCAGAGCACCTTAACATCTATTCTGATTCGATCCTCACAACATCTTTTGAGTCATGGCCACCATTTCAATTTAGAAAACTAATGCTCAGGTTATGGTTAAGTAATTTGCTTAGGGTCAGACAATGACAGACTTAAGAAGTAAAGTCTTCTTTTGCTCAGTGCAGCCCATTTTCCACTGCCCCAAAGAATGCCCTCCCCACAGCTAACTGCCCTCAGAGTGGATTTGATATTGGTTAGATGGAGACTAGCTACTGAATGACCCCCTCCACTCTAGCCCTCCCTACCCATTTGTGGTCCCTGTTGTAGGGGTGGATCTATCTATATGCAAAGCCATAAAACAAAGTCAAGAAATAAACTTCCAAATTCATACCAATTATACAACTGTGTAAGTTTGGCTTTGGTTCCACTCCCATCTCTCTGCTTTAGTTCAAGGAGGATAAGGACAGAAATTAAGTTGTATTCTCACATTTAGTACTCTATTCTAAAAAATGAAAACACAAGTTCTTCTTCACACAAGTAAATACTATTAGTTACATTAAACTTGACAAAGATGCCATTACTAATAAATATGCTTTCTTGAATAAAATGTAATAGTTATACTTAATTTTAAATGAAAAGGAAGTGATTATTATATTTCTAAGCAGTCTGCACTATTTTATTAAATATTATTTTTATAGCAGTTGGGAGATATGCATATCTCCCAAAGATGGAAAAAATAACTCCACTTATTTTAAGTTTGTTGGTTTTTTTTTCTCCTGAGGTAGAAATGAACAATAATTCAATCTGTCCTAAAGTTCTGCAAGTCAGTAACATGTCATTTGTCAGAATGGTAGTAGATTGTATATATTTTTAAAAAGTCACCATAAAAATATAAATGACATTGTTAGCAGAATTCTCATTTCAACTTCTATTTTCGCTTTGATGGAGAAACACTGGCAGAGCCTTCTATAAGTGGAAAGTCTCAGTTAGGTCTCCCACTACTGTATGTGGGAGAATTTGACCATGGAAAGGTCAGGGACTAATCTAAATCCCAGTATTACACCAACACACAGCAGAAATTGGCCCATGGATTCATTGCATCAATATACTGTACTTTCACATATTTCCTTCTACCCAATTATTGGGTCACAGGATGCCATGTCACTCACTGTGGTGTATCAGGGCACCCTGAGCCTACTGTTATCAATGCCTTTCAATTTTTGGCTAGTTAAGTTCTAGTTTTCTCTCCCAATACTCTCCAAAGCTGCCCTGGGTCTCTAGTGAAGCCAGGCTCCTTGCTGTTCCTGAATGGGCCAAAATATAAACTCTTTGCAATCTCAACATCTTGGCAAATAACTGCCAAGAGGTAAAAAATACTAGCGTTACCTACTGTTAGAACGTTAATGTATTTTAGAAACAAGTGCACTTGAATTGGGTCATAGCATCAACTGGCTGGGGAGGATAACACATTTGCTCCTACTGATGGCTCCCATGTGTTCATCCGAATCAACTGGAGGGCTGGCTAAATGTAGATTATTGGGCTGAAACCCCAGAGTTTGATTCAGAGGAGGTGGATGGAGCCAGAGAATCTGAATCTCTAACAAGCTCCCGGTATTCTCACCATGCTGGTCTGGGGACCAGTCTTTGCAAATGACTGGCTTATAGGAAGAGGGACTGATTTACTGATTAGCCCTATTACCACCCACTGTCCTCTTAACGAGATTAATAAGGCCAGTGTAAATAAGGCCAGATGCAATTATCTTACGAATACTTGAGTGCTAATTATATTCTAGGTCTGGGGAAGAATACAGCCATGAACAGAGCAGATGACATTCTTTGCTGTCATGACGGTTACATATTTGTGGAAGAGACAGACAAAATAAGTGCAGGTAAGGGCTATGTGGAAAAATTAAACAGAAGGAGAAAGGAAGAGCTGAAGGAAGAGGGGTGGGGTGGGGTTCACAGAATGGAGGAAGGCCACACCGAAGAGATGTTTGAGCAAACACTTAAAGGGGACGAGGGAACTAACCCAGTACCTTGGAAGGCTCGTTCTAGGCAGAGAGAACAAGTGCAAAGACTTAGTGGCAGGAATGTGTGGAGTTGCAGTACAGCCTGGAGGCCAGTGTCAGAAGCCCTCGTAAGGACTTATCTTTTGTTTTCAAAGAAGTAGGGAGCAATTGCTGTGGGATTTGGTTTGACCAGTTAAACAGTCTCACTTAAGGTTGAAAAGGATCCTCTGGCTGCTGCTGACTGCAGGGGCGGGGCAGGAGCAGAAGCAGGGAGACCATGGGGAGGCTGCTGGAAGGAGGTCCCAGTCACTCCGACTAGGGAGGCCACAGGGAGAGTCATGTGAGAGTTCCGGATAAAAGATGTGTCTTGAAGATGGAGGTGACAAAACATTCCCAATAGCATGAATGGATGTAGGGTATGGTTTGGGGCCTCAGCGACTGGAGAACGTGACATTCATTTACTGCCAGAGGGAGGACTGTGGAGGGAGCAGGTTTGTGTAAGGGGTAAACCGTTCTTTGGGCAGTGAAGTTTGAGATACTGCAGATGGAGAGTAGATAGCGAGGCTGTTAGTGCTCAGGAATTCAGGATTCCAGTGTGTTCGGACAGCATACGGGGGCCACGACACTGAGATGACCTGAGGAAGGAGCCATGCTATAGAGAAAAGGACCCAGTACTTGGAGGCTGGGAGGAGAAGTCAGCAAATGAAGGAGAGACCAGTGTTCCCCGGGAAGGTGTTCTAAGGAGAAGGGACTGCCAGATACAGTCCATGGTCAATTAAGATGGGCCCCAAAAGTGACCACAAAATTGGCCAATATGGAGTCCATTAGTGACCCAACAAAAACAGTTTTAGTGGGGGAGATTTTCCAAATATCTCCCTGGAGTGGGGTGGGGGGGGTATAAAGAGAAAATTTGATGCCAGGAGTAAAGAGAACAAGCAGAAAAAAATCTTCCAGAAAATATCATGTGGTTCTTAACATTTAATGTGCCTGAGAGACTATGGTGGCACTTGGGAAAATGGCGGATTCCAGGCTCTGCCTCAGAGATTCAGGTTCAGTAAGTGTAGGAATAAGCTGAGACCCAGAGATCTAGTTTTAACAAGAAGTTGGAGGAAGAGGTTGTGAGTCCTCCTCAGGGCACATTGGTGAACGGATTCCCAAATGGAGGTGTCTGTCATTTCTGAGGGCCTAATCCGACAAAAGCAACCAACCACCACCACCACCCAATCAACAAACCAAACTTTTTCCTAGAACACCAACAATACCTATTCTACCAAGATAAGTCAGAGTCTTGGAGTCCCTCGACATTCAGATGTTATTAGGGAACAAGACTAGAACATGATGTTTCAGAAAGAGTACAGATGGTTCTATTCATGTTGGATCTAGGAACTCTTTTACGAAATCCTGGGCTGTCTATCCCAGGAAGATACTTTTTGCCATACAAGAGGGCCATAAAAATATTTTTGAAAATTTTGTTTTCATATCCATCCTTAAGAGACTTCCTTCAAGAATGGGTTATTTCTTTCAGGGTGAGGGTATTATACATTTACGCACTAACACATAAACCTTGCTTGGGTTTTATTTTCTAAGCCAGAAAGCATTCATGGATTATGAGGATTTGAGTACGCTGCCTGTTAAACTGCATTTATCACTTGCGGGCATTGAACATAAATCACAGTGGAGGAAAGAACATTCTTCCTGGAGTGAGGTATTTCAAAGACTCTACTGCCTCTGGGTGGGGATGGGTGGTACTTAGGATTAGATCACATTTATGTCTCCATTTTCATGGTAAAAATGGGAAGAGAAAAGTAATGGACCTGATCTGAGTTCTCCTTACTCTCACGTGGCTGCAGGCTATTGTTTTTAGTAAACATTTGAAAACTGTCTGACTTGTTTTGGTGAAGAGAAACACTAGCTCTGTCTTGTTGCATTTTCTCCAACAAAAAAAGGCAGCAGAACATATGAATTACAACTGACCACCCTCTTTTCCTCTTACCCCTAAATCTTGTCTCTACATTACTAAGAGACGTTTCACGGGAGACCTCAGGTACCCTCTGCCACAGGCCTCATGAAATAAAGGCTGGAGTGCCTGGAGAGATGCGTCCTTCCTCTGCACAACCTGCTCGGAATGAATATTCTACAGGTATACGTGCCCTTGTGCACACACACACACACAAAGAATGATCTGTATCGTCAATGTGAAATATGGAAGTGAAAAGTTACAAAGGATTCTGGAAGTCAGAAGTCTGAATCTGACAAAAGCTGCAAAACCACAACCCAGAACACTCCCAGAAGAAAATTACCATGAAGATAATGTCTAAACCAGAAAAACTCCAAGCTCAGACCAAACATACAAGCGGGAGGGCCCTCTTGGGCAAAAGTCTGTGTGATTACTTCTAATGTAGCATTCTGTGACATCCCCTACCCCCACCACACACACACACACACACACACACACACACACGCACATGCATAATGAAGAGCAAGTAGTAGGAGAGTTCGAACTCGAATAAAGGGAGCTGTGCTCTGCAGGGGATTCTTTCCATCCTGGGGAGGCAGGGCCATGAGGCTCAGGTGGAGTTTGGGGCTGCGTCCTGTGCAGGTGTAGGGTCCTAAGAAAGAAGCAAACCAGAGGCAAGACTCACTGGCACCTCCGCAGTGATGCTACAGGCCTGGTCAACAGAACCTGCCCTTTAGTCATAGCTGTCATCATGAAGGGTTTCTGACGTCATGTAGGGAACCCCACGTCCTTCTCCAGCTGTGGGGAACTTAGTGCTGAAAACACCTGAACATCCTCCATGAAGAGGCCAGCTCTACAGAAAGACACTCAGCTTCCTGTGGGCTGGTTAGCTGGTGTTTCAGCACGGTTCCCCACGCCAAGACCAGACTGCTCTCCTGGGCACACGTGCAAGGCAGGACACACCCTCCTGCCACTCCTCATTTTCAGATCTTTAAATCTGACCATGATAATACCGAGTTGGAGATGAAGGGTAGGAGTCAGGGCCCTTTTTTGGCAAGAGGCCTCTGCCTTCTAAAAACCCCATGGGGCGGTGTACTGTTTCCACCAGGCAGCCCCTCTTTCTAGTTGCAGTCTTGGCCAGCCCTGTCAAGGAGAAGGTGGAAAAGGGCAACAATGGGACAATGGGACTCTTGAGACTATAGATCCATTGTCTCCTTCAACGTTGCTTCCAGAGACTGAGCCTATGCCACAGTTAATCCTCTAATATCAGGATAAACAGCTTCCAGGAGAATCACACGTATAGAATCAACTGCCTGTCATACCGGGAAGACTTTAACCTGGTTTTAGAAGATGGAGAGAAAGGGTGAAAGAAATAAAAGATACTTCCTCCCCAAGAATAAACTCAGTGGCAAGCACTTCCTTTTTTTCCAACAAAGAGACTGAAGTTAAATACAATCTGTTTCTTGGCATCTTCCACCCTCCACTCTCGCTTGTTATATGTGAAGTAATTTGAGATTATCCTCAGAAGTGCCCCAAATGTCTCGTGGTATAAAATGATTACCACTCCTCTGATTAAAAAGTGCTTTTATTGGTGGTAACCTGGAGGGCCATTCAACCTGAAGTAAACAGCACTGTGTTCTTGTCTGAAAGGTAATTAGAAAGCCATTTTACTCTGACAGTGGAGAATCTGATTCAGGAGAAAAGTTTCTTCTCTCTCGAAGGACCAGACAAATTAAATCTGTGATGGAATATGGCTACGGGAGCCCTTGAACTTTCCCACTGGAAAGTCTAGAGAGAAGTACTGTGACGCCTAGCAACTTTTCATTTACAGGGACGTTGTGCCCAGAGCCCTTGCGTGTGGCCCAGGCCACCCCTGGAGGAGCAGGCGTGTTGTAACGCAGCAGCTCAGCGCTTCCGGTCATGTGACCACTGCTGGCATTCTGCTCTTGCTTCCGCCTGGTCTCACCAGAACGGCGCCCTTGATGACTTCAATAACCACAAAGACACATCTTCCTGCTAAGTAGGATGTAATCTCACGGTGCAGCATTATTAACACCACCTGCAAACCTGCAAATTCGTTAGAAATGCAAACTCTCCTGCCTTTCCCCAGACCCATAGAACTCTGGGGGTATCAGGGCCCAACAATCCATGGTCTCAGCAAGCCCTGCAGGTGATTCTGTCCCATGAAACCTTGACAACAACGACTGTTCACTAGTCAGATTAACCCATCTTCATTACAACCATTCACGTCCCAGGTGCGACCCCTCTTTTTCAAGATTAATCATTCGATCCTAGAGTGAATTTGAGTTGCCATCAGCATTGATTAACAATTCAAGGTTTCTTTTTAAAATCTCATTTTTGAGGGAAGGGGGCCGGGAAATCAGTCCTTACCTCAGGTGAAAAACCCAAGTTTAATTAAAATAATGCAAACCCAGTGATAGCTGCCCCGCTGTGAAGCCGAGATTCGTACTTAGTGATTTCCGTGCCATTTTGAAGATCAGCATGAGAGCAGTGCCCATGATAAATATGATGCAGGTGCACCGAGAATGTTACTTTTTAAAAAGTATCTCCGCTCAAAGCCTTAAGCAGCTGAAACTATTCAATGAGTGGACTGCAAACTATTTGGGATCTGAAGAGACACCGAGGCTCATGCAAGTGCTTTGCACTGGGACAGTCACCCAAGACAGGAACTCTATTTTTAAATACACATATTTGGGGTAGCAACACAGACAGTTCACTTAACAGTAGATAGTAATTTAACTATCCTAATCCTTATTTTTGATGAAAATCAGCCACTCTCAGACAAGGCAGATGTGTTAAATCAATTTAGGAAGGCAATTTAATATGATGAGGTTGTTAACGAGTCAAAAAGAACATCAGGAAATTTATGCAAATATTTTTGGGAATTTGTTCTGAGTATGCAAATACCATATAATTAGTTATCATGCTTTTCATGCAAAATTAAATTTGCTATAATAACGAATCATACTCAAGAATAAGGCTAGTTAACATGAAAAGAACCCTCATTTTTATGACTGAAAGGCTGCAAATTGAGGGTAAACTGCAGGTGAATCTAATTCCAGCCTTCAATATTGTTATTCATTCGGGTCAAACAAAGCCAACTGCAACAAGAGGTGGGCAGGTTCTCTGACTCTGGACAGCACTTGTGTGGATGCAAGAATCACAAGAAGTTAAGGAATGGAGCATTCTGCTTGTTGGAGGAGGCTGTCTCAGTTATCATTAACCAGATAGTCTTTAGCCTCTAATTATTTTGGAAGGACTCAGTGCTGTCATTTAGTATTTACCAGAATAACAGAGCCAATTTTGGGATATCTCTAAAATCTAATTTCCACTGGAAAGATTTTGGAGTTCCAGCACGTTGCTCTCCCTGACTCACTCTGTAAACATCCCTACTAGTACGTGGGTCTCTGGACCTCATATCACTGGCAAGGTTCTGTGTCTGGTGTACTTGCTGGGAAATACGGGCATTAGGCCCTACATGCCTCCTGACCACTTGGCCTATAACCCATCCCTGTTTGCCCAGCACTGAGACGTTTCCCAAAGCACGAGACTTTCAGAGAGAACAGTGGAGGAGAAGTCCTGGGCAAACCAGGATGAGTTGGTCGCTCTACCACAATCACATTTGCCTCCAGAACTCCCAGCCTGTTTGCCATGCCTCATCGCTGGGCTTCAGTTTTTCTAAGTGTGCTCCAAAGTCCTCACTGGGGATGGGCTCAGCCCAAACTCTAGTGCTACTGACAAGCCCTAATGCCAGGAACTGCTCTTGCTCATCCACTGTCTGCTAAAGAAGTGGATGTGCCTTCCAGTAGTGCCAATCCCTGACCCATGTGTCGTTTTATCAGGATGGACTGCTCTGGAATAAATGGGGTCCCCTTCTGCCTGAGGACTTGCTCTCAGAGGGCTCCTACTCTCAGAGCTCCAAAGATATACGCTTGCGTTACAGCCACACCCCTGACCAATACCGTGACTAGAACTCAATTCCTGCTCAGAGCCTTCGGTGTAACCAGCCCTTTACTAGGTTAGGCTCAGTTATATTCCTGGTTGACACTTAGTCCACACTGAGTCATTACTGAGGTCCCCATTTTATTACTTAAAAATACTCTGCAATCTATTAGAAATGAATGGTGTACTTTTTGAACATCCATGTTGTCTTTTCTCAGAGGATCACAAAGCAGTGGGCATAATACTGTTGCTCTGGAATCTAGAACTGTCAAGTACGTTGCCCTGTTAGTACTAAGTATACAATGACAAAACCAGGTTTTAGTGGCATGTTTTTACAAAAAGAGAAACCCAAAGCCACATTAAAGCTAGAAGGAAACTTCAGTACTTGAATGCCACATCTATCCTTTAGACTGGAAAGAAGACAGACATAGTAGAGACATTTTGTAACAGAAAAGGGGGAAGTGAATGCCCAGCTACCCATAGAGACCTCTAGTTTTCTGTAGAGGCTGAGTATTAAAAGCACTTGACTTCTTTGGTTTCAGCAGCTCAATCACCTTATTCTTGCTATATCCCAAGCTTGATAACTAAATATTCTCCAGTCATATATGATGCATTTAAGTCTTTCCTCACTATAACACTTAAACTAAAAAGCAAGACAAAAACAGGATGATAGCCAGATGAACTTCCAATTCCAAAGAAACATGGATTTAATTCAGTCCAATGTGCTAGTATTGCCTTCTCAACTCTATGCCTTGTCTTAGCCCAACATTAAACAATTAGCTAAAACTTAATATTTGTGCAACTTAGTTGACCCGAAACTATTCCTATAAAATCTGTATGTGTTTCTAGTTTTTGTGCATTTAGTACCTTGTCTCATAAGTCATTTTGTAAAGTGAATATCGTCCCCTCCTTTGTCATCTGTAAAGCCCATCTCATAGGTACAACGTTTGCTTAGCAGAAAGTCAATAGGGTGATTAATTATGCAAAGTCCTTCTAATCTGTAAAAACATCAGTAGTTAAGTCACCAAATATTCTTTCACCCACTGTGTGAATGTCATTCTGTTAAAGACAGCACGGGCAGCCTCTGAGAATGGGACAAAGCATAGATTCAGGACAGTTACATATAATAAATTACACAGACACTGAACAACAAAAGGGTATCATTCTAACTGTGACTGAGATCCAGAGGCAGGTAAAATCAGTGCTTATTTAAGACTAGGCTTGGGGAAAATAATTTATAATGTACGTTTTGCATAATACTTTATTTTCATACTCTGTCATAAAGTTTGTATAATTACCTTTTACAACATACCAATAAAACAAGTATTAATACTTCTACCTCCGTTTTACTAATGAAAAACTGGGCTCATAGAGTTCAGGTAACAGTATCTGAGTTGGGTAGTTGAAAACAAAATGTTACATTAAATCATCAAAAATAAGGGTTGAAAAGTCATCTTTCTTTCCAGTAGTTTTCACTGTCCATGCAGAATATTCTTCTAAAAATTGCATTTGAGAATCTATCCTGGGATCACACTCTAGGACACGTACAAGCTATATATATGGGCCTTGACTCCTCTGCCCCTGTGTCTATGGTTAGCAGACTTCCAGCCTGCACTAGAATCCCCCGGAGAGCTTGTTCACACAGACTGCTGGGCCCCACCCCCAGAGATTCTGATTCAGTATATCTGTGGGGACACCTGAGAATCTGCATTTCTAACAAGTGACCCAGGTGATGCTGACGTTAATACTGCTGGTCCAGGGACCCATGCTGAGAACCACTGGGCTGCTCTGTAAGACCTCTAAGATTTTGAGTGTATGGAAAGACAGACTTAATATTCTCAACATCAAGACCAGCTGCAAATAAGTGTACATTCATTTATCCAGTCATTTGTCCTTCCATCTATTCATTCAACAAATGAACATTTGTCCATTTTTGAATATTACAAATGTGTTTTCAAATAGTACTTGGTTTGGTTAAAAGTAGGGAAAATGAGTTAATAATTTAATTTATACAATTTATGGATAGTTGATGGTTTTAACTTCATGTTTCAGATCATATGAAAAATCAATTAAATCAGAAAAAGCGTGTAAAAATTGCTAACACAGTGATACAAAGGAAGAACTCAGCAAACGTTAGCTGCATGGATCATTGAAACACAATCTATGTATCATATCTCACTTTCGCCTCTCACATTTTTATTACAGCTGCTACCATATCTCCTATTTCAGCATTTTAGGGTTTTCCTCCTTTGTTGGAGAAACTTATGAAGTCAGCAAGGGTTGCATTAAGATAATGATGAGGGAGGGAAGCCTTGGGTTAAAGAGAAGAGGAGGAGGATTATATACAAACTATACAACTGATTGCTAACGTGATGAGTTACCTGATTAAAAACAAAATCCCTGCCCTTGTTTCACAGTGCCTGCCAGCTCTTATTAGTGCCAGCTGTGCCTCAAGGCACACATTTCTCCTGTGCCACCTAGCTCCCACTCCCCAGCATAGAGTTGGAGCGGAGGGCGGGGACAGTTTGGGCAGCAAAATAAGCGGGTAGAACCAGCACAGCTGCCTGGAGAATCTGCCACAGTGGTCAATTAAACACAATCACTGTCCCAGCCCCAATCACATTTTTAAAGGCTGAGCCTCTGTGGATACCTGTTATCAATCAATCAGTCAGTCAGTCCAACCCTAATACTTGTCTCCAAGAGCCTCTGGCTGAGCTCAACTTCTTAGTACGAGAAGCGTTTGTCCCACCCAGGGCCTGGCATCAGCAATTTGAAACGATGCCCAAAGAAACTCCCAGAAAACTCCTCTGGGGATGGCACAAAGTCACCTTAGCTGTGTGATACAGACCCTGAGCTCCAGAAAGAAACCTTCATTTCCAGATTCGGCTTCTAAAAATACCTGCCCTCACATATATCCTTGGACCCCCAGAAGGTTTCCAAACTACAATCGAAGTTTGAAATTAAAACTTTAAGACAAAAGGCTGAACTGCATGAAATTTAACTTACCTATCCCCGTGCAAAGCAGAACTGGATGAGGAACAAGCCAGGACTGCTGTGTAAACAGATGCATTCCACCTCCGGGGATGGCCCACGGGAATCATAAAGAAACATCCTACTTTGAGAGGGCGGCAGGCCCGAGTGGCATTCAGGTTTCTCTGAGGCTTATTTTGTGACAGCAAAACTGACTCACTGAGAAAATCTTTTAAAAATATTTACTTGGAATTACACAAAAAAATATTTGAAAGGATTTCTTTTTTATTCCAGGAGTAGGAAAGTCTGTTTCACAGCCGGCTGAGTCAGACTGAACAGCCAGAAAGACTTCTGGAAAATTTCAGCCTCTCTGTAGCTTCCGTGGTTGTGTAGCTGGGGAGGTGTGCTTCTGAAACCAAGGCAGGTTGGTGAGAGGCACAGAGAGAAATTCCCAGAATTTCTTCTGAAATTTTCACTTGGGTGTCATAAAGAAAGCCTGATTTTAGACAAATAAAAAGAATTTCTTGCAGAGTCAAACATGAGCATCAGTTATAAGCAAAAAAAAAAAAAAAAAAAAAAACTTAAATACTGTATGCCAGGAATTACAGTGAAAATTCATTCATTCGATTATTCACTCAACAAACTTTGCTGAGCACCTGTTACATGTAGTGTCAGGAACTACTGGATATAATGGTGATGAAAATAGACAAGGTCCCCTTCCATCACTGCCATATTCAATCCTCATGACTACAAGGGGCAGGGGGTGGGGTTAGGGTGAGGCACTGAAATGTACAACTATGGCTTTACTATGTTAAGCCATTTGCCCAAGTGCACAGAGCAAGCAAGGGAGAGCACCAGAGAAATTTGAACTGAGACTTTGTGTCACCAAAGTGTGTGCTGCAGTCTTTGGGGAAGGATGGATCCAAATATAAGGTAAGATGAAAATCAAATGACCTCAGCTTGTGAAGACAGCATTTATATATTCTCCCAAGTGCCTACATAAACCTGAGAATAAGGTGTTCTTCTAACAGAAACTGGCTTTACTTCATAGTACAGGGACTTTGTGATGATGTTTCCTGATGTATTTTTCTGTATAGTAACTCATTTTTATGGTTTCAACCCGAGCCTTCCCTAAGCACTTGCATTCCTAGTTTCTACAACACTACTCTGTACTGGTTTTAAGGGTGTTGCATTGCTCAAAGTTATTAGAGCATGCATGCACTAGACATCTGTTATCTTGGAGTACATCAAGTCCCCTTCCTTGGGGGGAATCATTCTTCCCAGGCTTGGTGGCACTCTATCCCTGCTCCCAGGGTGGAGCTTGTGACCTGAATGAAAGCCATTAACACATCAGGTTCACCTGGAAATGTCAACAGGTTCAGTCATGAGCACTAGACCAGTCAGAGCCAATGAGTCTTTGCTAGGGCTAAAGTCTGAATGGCATCTTCTCTGCTAGTCTTAGCCTACCAACTGCAGCATTTGTCAATGCTGCCACTACCACCTGGGCACATCACACATTGCCTTTTTCCCACTGTTAAAAATGCCTGAAATGTTCACTTTTGCCTGATTTATCAATAAGAAGCTGCTGATGGTATGTGCTGGAGGTGGTAAAGATGAAACCACCCAAATGACTCTCACTACAGAGCCAGTAATGACACTGCCTTTCAGCAGTTATAATTAAAAAATAAATAAAATCATGAAGCTCTCTTCTGTAACTTGTTCTGGATGGTGGAGCACTTTAGGGATGAATTGCTCAGCATTTCTGGCAGAGGAACAGCAACTACTCAGGATATCCTTGATTGAAAAACAACAAAACCTGTCACAGAGCTGGTAAACCGGGGACAGTGATGGCAAGAGACCTGAAACAGCAGAGAACAGTTTTACCTTCCCTCAGGGACATTTTCCAGCTCTTCATTCGAAATGCTTGGCAGAAACCTGGAATTCTGGACATTATGGTTGTTAATATGAAGAATCCTATTCTTCCATGCCCCCATCTCCACTGACCTCTACCTCATTTCTAGTAACCTGAGAGAGCCATGACATGGCCCCCAGAATGGGATTTAATGAGGACTCATCCTCCATTCTTCTTCCTGCCTAACATCAACAGGATTCCGGCTGCTGAAAATGGAGTGCATACACCAGAAACTTCAGCATCTCCTGGGTGCTAGTGAGAAATGCAGAGATTCAAACTCAGACCTACTGAATCAGAGTCTGGCCAAGAAATACAAAATATCATCCATGAGTACTATGAAAACCTCTGTGCACACAAATTAGAAAATCTAGAGGAAATAGATACATTTTTGGAAACACAAGACCTCCCAAGCTTGAATCAGGAAAAATAGAAATCCTGAACAGACCAATAACCAGTAACGAGATTGAAACAGTAATAAAAAAACCTCCCAACAAAAATAAAACTCTGGACCAGATGGATTCACAGGCCAATTCTACCAGACCTACAAAGAAGAATTGGCACCTTTTCTACTGAAACTGTTCCATAACATTGAGAAGGAGGGAATCCTCCCTAACTTATTCTAGGAAGCCAGTATCACCCTGATACCAAAGCCACAGGAAAGGACGCAACCACAATGACAAAAAGAAAACTAGAAGCCAATATCTCCTATGATATAGATGCAAAAATTCTCAACAAAATACTAGCAAACTGAATTCACCAGTACATCAAAAAGATAATTCACCATGATCAAGTGAGTTTCATCCCAGGGATGCAGTGGTGGTTCAATGTAAGTAAATCAATAAATGTGATTCACCACATAAGCAGAATTAAGAACAAAGATCATATATGATCATTTCAATAGATGCAGAAAAAGCATCGATAAAATCTAGCATCCCTTCATGATAAAAACCCTCAACAAATTAGGCATAGAAGGAACACACTTCAAAATAATAAAAGCTGTATATGACAACCCCACAGCCAACATCATACAGAATGGGGAAAAGTTGAAAGCATTCCTCCTAAGAACCAGAACAAGACAAGAATGCCCAATGTTACCACTTCTATTCAACATAGTACTTGAAACCCTAGTCAGAGTAATCAAGCAAGAGAAAGAAATAAAGGGTGTCCAAATTGGGAAAGAGAGTGTCAAACTATCCCTGTTTACCAATGACATGATCTTACACCTACAAAATCCTAATGATTCCACCAAAGGACTCCTAGAATTGATAAATAAATTCAGTAAAGACTCAGGTTATAAAATTAATGTACACAAATCAATAGCATTTCTGTATACTAATAACAGTCAAGCTGATAGTCAAATTAAGAACTCAGCACCATTTACAATAGCTGCAAAGAAAATAAAATACCTAGGAATAAACTTAATCAAAGAGGTGAAAGATCTCAATAAGGAAAACTACAAAATACTGATGAAAGAAATCACAGATGACACAAACAAATGGAAAAACATCCCATGCTTATGGAGTGGAAGAATCAACATTGTTAAAATGTCCATACTGTCCAAAGTGATTTACAGATTCAACTCAATTCCCCTCAAAATATCAACCTCATTTTTCACAGATCTAGAAAGAATAATCCTAAACTTCATATGGAACCAAAAAAGAGCCCAAATAGCCAAAGCAATACTAAGCAAAAAGAACAAATCTAGAGGCATCACATTACCTGACTTCAAATTATACT
>VBSM01003199.1:487522-520153 GCA_008086735.1 Cheirogaleus medius | reverse complement strand
TCTTAGGGAGAGGCAAAGTTATACAATGTATCCAAAATGTAAAAAAAAAAATCGATCTAGCTTTTAATAGAGATGATGAGTTTTTAGAATACAGATTCTGAAGTAATATTCATACAGTCGACATATAACGACAACTGACATGTTTGTACTTAAGATATGAATATTTTAGAAAAATTTTCTACTGTACTTCAAAAATTTTTTAAGGATTTTAGGGTTAAATATAAGATAAATAGAAATTTATAATCATCCATATGTCCTTAGCCTCTAGTATTCCAGTATAAAAAGTTTAAGTTCTTCTATTACCCTGCTATTTGTTTGCTTCTGGGGGGAGGGCTGTAAGCTTTCCTTCACTTCGCAGATGGGTGACCCGAGGAGGGAGGTTAAATGACTTGCTCAGAGTGAGACAGCATGCCAGTACCTAATGCGGGGTTAGGCACGGGCTGGGGGCTGAGCGCCTCCCGAGTAAATCCATCAACTGTAGAGCTCCACCACTTGACACCACTTCTCTGAAAGGTTCTCTTTGCAGGGAAAATTGTGGTCTCGAAAAATGGAACTTCTACTACCCAGCCATGGGACTCCTTGCCAGCTCTTTTTTGGAATAATTATGAACTTAAAATTTGCCATAGGTTCTCTGTATTTTCCTTTAATATTCACTGGCAGAACAAACACGCAGCCTCTCCAAATCAGGTCTTCCCAGAATCAGTTCAGAAAGTGCACTTTCTATGGCTCTGACTGGAAGCTCCGAGAGTTTCATAGGCCATTGGCGGTTAATTCTTTTCAGAGTTGCTCTAGGCAAAAAGAAGCAAGGGATGATAATGTTTAGATACTTTTTTCCTCCCTTTTTAAGATAAATCCCGGAGTTGGAAGAGGTCATTAGTCAGCAGATGGTACACTGGAAGAGCAAAGGCTATGGAGTCACTCGGGGCTGAGTTTGAAGCCTGGCTCTGGGCCCTGAACACATTAGCAATGAACACTAATGCTCTCCCTTTCCTCCCTTGATTAGGAAAAGCCATGGCCTTGATGAGCTCAACAAATAGAGTGTGGAAATGAAGTCAGGCAGAAAGACTCAATGGTCATCCATTTCTGCAGCTACTATCTGTGTTTGCCACGCTCTGTGACCTTTCCAACCACCAATGGATACCAGAAGACTCGGGAGTAGTGAAGATCCAGCCTCTTCCCGTTCTCCTTCAACACTCCCCGTGATCACGTGTGAGTAAGTCCTTAGAGTTCATCAGACTGCATTGCTAAAGACCCTGCTACAAGGTTGCCCTGCTAGAGAAAACTTCTCCAATCTCTTTGGCCAAAACTTTTATACTATTTTCCTGCTCACCTACATAGTGAGGGCCTGCATCCAGTGCTGGGTGGAACTGAAAGTGTTTAAGTCACAAGGAAAGTCCTTGCTTCAGCAGCAAATGTCCTAGAACTGGCACCGTACAGGAGAAGATTAACATGGCCCCTGCGCAAGGATGACACGCAAATTTGTGAAGTTTCTATATAGAAAGGAAGGAAAAAAAGACACAAGGAAGAACCTTACAGCCTCGCAGGTGTGTATACAAATCTAGTACAAGGCACTGTGATAAGGGATGTAAGGAGGGATGAAATTTGCTATGAGAAAAGGCAGGGGAGGAAGGCCATTATTAATCCCTTGAGAGAGGGTTTATTTTAGTGTTTATGACTGGGACGCTAGAGCCACTCTGCTTGGATTCAAAGCGTGGCTCTGGGCAGGTACAGCTCAGTGGTAGGGCATTTGACTGCAAAGCATGGCTCTGCAACTTACTGGTTGTTTGAAATTGGCCAAGGTTCTTAGTCACTTTGTGCCTCAGTTTCCCCATCTGTAAAATGGGGATAATAATAATGATTTCTACTTTATAGAGTTTTAAGAGAATCATGTGAATTAGTACATACAAAGGCACAGTGGTGCTCATGGTGGTGGCAGTAAAAGTATCTGTCATGGAAGGGATGCCCTGTGACAGATGCCAGCTTTGGCACTTTATGTTCATAATCTTATTTGATTGACTCTTCCCAGCAAGTAGATATTATTACCCCCATTTTATAAGCAATTGATCATGGGAGTTGAATACTTTGTCTGATGTCCCATAGGTGGTCAGTGGCAAAGTGAAGATTCAAGGTCATGACTCTCCAGCTCCCAAGTTCATGCTCTTCCATCTCTCCACACTATCTTTTACCATTTCTCAGTATTTGCACATAAAACGAATTTCCTTATATTGCGTGCATGTAGGTTGGGCTTTGTTATCATGCTATTCTCCAGCCATAACTCTCCCCTTTAAGAGGGCCACTGCCCATCTTAAAGGTGGATAACAGTGCATGCTAATGAAACATGTGGAACGCTGGATGCCTTGCCAGAAAATCATTAGCAAACTTCCTAAATTAGGGCGCCCCTCACCTGGCTGCAGTGCAGAAAACAGTTTACTGATGTTTACTGACTTTTCATCTTGATGACAGGGATCAGATCAGCTCCTTTAAACAAACCACCTGGCTGAGCTTGGTCTCTGCTATGAATCGAAGAGGATAGAAAGCCAAACACATGTCCATTTACTTGCAGTCACACACCATTTTCTTTAATAATGGGAAACATTTGCTGAGTGCTAATTATGTGGCATTCATTATGCTAAGTGTTTTACATAAAGCGTCTTCCTTAAGTTTCGTATGACTCAATGGTGTCAGCATGGTTGTCATCCCAATTTTACAGGTTCCAAAACATAGGCACAGAGAAGTAAAGCAACTTGCCCAGCCTTTCATGGTATTTGTGTAATGTCTCAGTGGTGTTGGGATACAAACGTCGGCAATCTACTTTCTGAGCTATGATCACTGCGTTATAGTTCCTTTCCCCTCTCACTCTTAATCAAAGCAAAATCTTTACTTTAAACAAGCAAATTGCTATCCTTGACAACAGAAACATAAGCCAAATCCCGATTCTTAGATTGCTAGTAATTCATCCTCTTTGTCCATTAATTAGGTGCTCTAGCTAGGATGAGTATACCTTTTGCCTTTCTTTAGTTGGACAAATGCAAATGAAGGCTGTGGATATTACCATTCATGTACAGAGAGAGCTAGAAGTCACTTTGGGGGCTGGGTATGTCACCAAAAGAAAAGCAATTACACAAAGCCCCTTAATCCTGTATGTATTCTACTTGTACTATAAATCTCCTTTATTTTAAATTTATCACTTATTCTGAAAAAATGTATAGGCTAAGGGACGACAAAAATGCTAAATAAAAATTCTAGCCTAATGATATATTGATTGTGTGAACATATCTTTACTTTTGCATATTCTATATTGTCATTAAAAGACCCATTAAAAGCTGAGTTTAAATAATTATTCATTCCTCACATTACTATTATAATCAATTGCCTATTATGAAAATTATTGCCATCTTTAAGAATTACTTTGCTAAGTGAAGTAATTAGAACTGAAATTTTATTTTCTATTTCAGTTCCAAAAATTGATTTTATATGCTAATCAGAGTATGAAAATTGAGATATAAATTTTATAAGCAAAATGAATGTCTAGTCGGTCTTTCTGTTTGACACTTTATATAGTATTTAGAGTTTTTCAAAACGTTTTGCTCTTGAGAACACACTGCTGATCATTATATCTGTCAGAACTGAGGTAGGTGAAGTTTCTCCATTTTATAAAGTCTCAAGTATCTGATATTCCAACAATGAAGAGGTGTAGGCCTTCAATTAGTACAGAGGGTTGGAAAATCACACCTTTTGTCCACTAAAATAGCCATTGTTTCTTAGCTCTCCAAGAGAAAAGCAAAGATAGGCACCATTTACCAAATGTCTGAGTGTACGTGATATTAAACTCAATAATATACATGTTTTCTCTATTCCTTATAGTTATCTGGCTAGGTAGATATTGTTATTCTTACAAATAAGAACCACACTGAGACTAGAAATTTAATTTGTGATCTATCAAACACCTAGGAAGTGGCTGAGTTGGGAATCACACCCAGTCTGCCAGTTCAAAAGGCAATGCTTTTTTCTTTCCTTTAACCCGGCCAAGTGCAAAGAGCTTAAGTGAATATATTTCAACACGGGATTGAGCTTCATGATGATTTTGCCCTTTGGCACAAATGTCTTGGTCATCCTTCAATTGCAAGTGAATACCCTTACCTGGTTTTTACAGTATGGTGAATTATAGAGGAAAATGCATAAAACCACAGGTTGAGGATGTGTTAGAGGCAAAAACACAAATAATATTTTCTTATATATGACTGGAGTTAAGTGAAATGAAAGGGAGAACCAAATTTGATAAAACAAGATGGTAGTCCTAATTCCAGCTCAGCTAATAATAAACTGGGAGATTTTGAATGAGTTCCCATCTCTCTGTCTCTGAGACATCTCATTTGTAGAATGAATGGTTATGTTTTTCAGGTAACGGCTTCTCTTTTGCCACAGGATTGGCGATTGGTAAGATTGATTCCACCTCTGAATGTGACAGGCTCAGACTTCTGTTAGGTAGAGGTACCTCCCTACTGGGTCTCTCTGTTCCAGGAGCAGAATGGGCACTCATTAAATGCTGTCACCCTGATTTATCCCCATGATCCTCAGTGTCTGTTAGATACAAGTGACATTTTTATAATAAATACCAACAACTAAAATCGTCAGATCCTTTAGAGGTTCCACTCATAGGTCAATAAAGTTCCTGTGGCTGCAGCTAGAAGTCATTCCTCTTTCCAAGTGTGCTATCTGCTCCCCAGTTGTCTTCATTCAATCATCATAAAGGATGCAACTTACAAATATGGCAATAGAATGGACAAGTATTTTCCACATTGTATATGCACTCCACACTCAGCATACCTGGGCTTTAAACTGAGTGCTGTCATTGTTTAGCTGGACTCTTTGACCTTTATCTAAACTTCTCTGACCTTGGAGTCCTCATTGGCTTGAGATTTCTCATGTCCTTCATGCTCCAAATTTAGGACAACTTGGTTTAAGATGCAGGTTTATGGAAGAAATAACTAGTAGATGCATTAATGATCTGCTAAATGTCTGTGTTACAGAAATGGGTTCGAATCAGAATGATGTAGAAAGAATTTTCCTCGTTGTTATGGGCTGAATTGTATGCTCCCAAAATTCATAGCAACTCCTGGGACCCCAGAATGGGGCTATATTTTGAGTTAGGATCTTTAAAGAGGTAAAAATTGTGTTAAAATGGGGTCATTAGGGTGGGCCCCAAACCAGTATGACTGGGGTCCTTATAAAAGAGGAGATTAGGACACTAACAGAGACAGACACCAGACATGTGAATGCCTAGAGAGAAGGCGGCCATCTGCAAGCTAAAGAGAAGAAGCCAACCCTGCCTACACCTTGATCTCAAACTTCCAGCTTTCAGAATTGTGAGAAAGTAAATTTCTATTCTTTAAGGCACTCAATCTGTAGTACTTTGTTATGGCAGCCCTAGCAAACTAATACACTCATCATACCAATAATCAACTTCCTTGGATAGGATGGCCTATTCTTACGCTGAATTCCATGCTATAGCAGAGAATTCGTATGCTTAAACAATTTTACTTCCAAAGTCAGTAACTTATTCTTTAGACTACAAGTAAGGACTATAATATGAGATATACTCAGCTGTTTAAACATATTTTATTCCATCAAGTATATATGTTTGAAACAAATTTTCAAGAAGTCTAGATTTTCATATTAGCAAGTAACAGTAGAGATCCTGAGAATATTTAATGACCATGATTGAAGGAAAAAATGAATTATCTAGGTTTACTGAATTTTTTGTTTGTTAAATCAGATCTCTAAATTTAATAATTTATTTAAGAAAAATATAGCAATTTACTATCACAGGCACTTGGTTTTTAACACTGCGAAGTAGTAGGGTGAAATTCTATTCAGAGTGATAGCAACATGCTACTCTCTAAGGATGCTAATAAATGTTCAAAGATGTGAGGGTCCTATAAAAACATACAAATGCTATTAATGAGAATTAAATTCTGTTGGAAAAAAATTAACATCCTGATTCTCTCATTGCATTCTAACTCATTAGCAACAGAATAAAGTATGTAAGCACTTGGAGCCTAAGGTCTTGACTCATATACTAGCAACCTGAATCATGCACCCCCATCTTATAGTGCAGCCCACATTCTGAGAGATTAAATCCTACTGTACTGTCATTGATCAATTCTTTCCATCCTTAACAGCATTCCAGCAAAGGTAATAAATGAATGCCAAGTTCTTCTTCAGTATGTAAGAAAACTGAGGCATAGCCGATTTGCTAAGGCGTAAGGCCTGTTACATGGTGCCATCAAGACTAGAACCCAAATATTTCCTATTTTTAATTTAAAAAAATTTATTCTCTCTTTAAAAGAATGTGCTATGACATATATACTTTTTTTAAAATACACAACCATTTTCCCATTTCTATGTTCACTTCTGCTATCATTATATACAGGGGAAAATCAAAATAATTTCAACAGAATCAATATAATCTACATTATTAAGAATTTAACTTCTTCCTTGTTTTCCTCTCCTCCTTTATGTTCCTTCAGCAACAGAGAGAAACCAGAAGTTGTGTACATTTTTAAAAATGAATCTGCTGGAAGAAAGAATCTCCTAGAAATAATGAGCAGTTTACGGAACTTTTTCTCTTTTGATCTTTAAAAAGAACACAAGGCAAAGTCATTGGGGGAAAAAAACAAATTCTATGAAACAGGTCCCCTGGGTTGTGAATCCATGCCCCTGGGCTATTTTTAATAAAGCATATAAATAGCGGGTTGCTTTGGTCTTTGAAGGCCTGGACTTTAGAACAAGGAGGAAAGAATGCTATGACTTTTGACATTTGAGAATCTTTATGTGTGTGAAGGGGAGCTAATTGAACAAGTGGGCTAAGCTGCCAGGAACAGAGATGGAGTAGCCATATTTTAGCCAAGCATCGTAATATGCTCAATGGCAGCCATTAATTATTTCTAGCAAGACAGATGGCCTTCTCCTTGATACCAAAGGGGGGAAATAATTAAGAACACCTAGAGCCAGACTGCAAAAGATAGTCTGTCTTTTGACAAGTGGTGATTCTTCAGTTTGCAATTAACAACTGATAAAGTGCTACAGCATGTTAACTTTGAGGAAGAATGGCTAGTTATTTAAAATACTAATCTCTCTTTCTTTTTAAACTGTCTTTCACTGATATTTGCCCTTTCTGTCCCATCCTGTAAGTGGGCCATACATTTTATAGAAAACAATTTAAAAGAACGTCAGCATATACCAGCTACAATTCTAGAAATCTTTGTGTGGTCTTTGGTTTTAAATACATGGTTTCAGAAGCAAATCCAGTGGACGCTGCTGACAAGTTATTTTAGCTTCCTGGTATTAGACCACCCTTACCCCTGTGTCCTATACATGTTCTCTTCATTGAAATTCCCAAAATACATGTCCCATGGTTAGCAGATTACTGTTTTTAAATTACACCGGTTGCCATACATACGAAGGACAGCTTTTAGTGGAGCCAAAGGGAAGCATTTGAGAATTACATCAGATCACAGCAATAGCAAGTTCCTGGGGTTGACCAGCACTTTTTTTGTAGCTTGGAGGTAAGCGCCTTTTTGTTTAAATTAAGGATAACAATTTCTAGCCATCGCTTTAGTAATGAAAAGCAGTTCATGGTCTCTTCATCTTGAAGAATGTTCAAAAAACTCATTTCCCCTCAAAGATTCTTTTCTCTGGCCAAACTAAGTTTTACCAAAAGAACTCATGGTATCACAAACATTGGAAGTCTTAGCCTTCTTATTTTCTTCCTCCTCTCTCTCTTCATTCACAAATATCTATGAAGACTTCATTAGGCCTCGCGTTGGGGCCTCTGTAATTGCCAATATTCAATTATTAATATTTTGACTTATGAAAATGGCTCTTGATAGTCCTTGATGAAGTGTAGGGGGAAAGAAGACAGGTGAGATGCCATACGTGCCTTCAAAGATCTTTATAATCTAGGTGACAAGCCAAGAAAGAGGTAATGAATGACCCATAACAATAGACCTTAATAAACATAACTTGAGTGGCATAAAATAATAAAGGCAATACGAGTTCAGAGAAGGCAAAAATTCCTACTATAAGAGTAGGCAGGGATTTCTTTGTAGATGGAGAGATTAATCTGGATCTTAAAAGTATAATTGTGAAAAGAGAAGATACTGCCCCACCTGAGCATTACATTTCTCATGCCTTACTGCACCCCTGTTTCCTGTTGTATCTCAGCAACCAGCTCACATCCTCAAAGGCACTATTGTTGCCAGAGTTCCCAAGGAATATTGCTAAAATAGCTTTACTTAGATACTATCCCATGCCACTTGCTTCATACAAACCACTGTAGGTGTTCCTAGGTCTTTCCAATCAGATTTATAATATTTATCTATGACCTTTGTTTTAACCGTTGTCAATTCTATTAACCCCCATTCACCTCTGAATAAAATTACTAAGACCATTGGATCAAATGGACTCCTTGTTATCACCTACAGCTACATTTGTTTTTTACCCAATGGAAGAAATATATATTACTATATATATATGACATATATATATATATGACCCTAAAAATGTCAGAAGATAACAACATAGGAAATGACCAACTGGGTCAGACTCAGAACCTATCTCTGACTTGTCACTCTGCAAGTGAGCAATAGTTCTCAATTTTTTTGTACCCACAAACCTGCAGGGTGTGACTTATTCCATTCACTAACAAGAATTCCTTCAGGCAGTGTTTCTGGGGGGGCGGGCAACTGGAGTGGGCTGTTTTTCCTAGAGGAATATCACAGGTGCTCCAGTGGAAAAACAAATCTGTAATTTGAAAAAAGGACCTTCAGGTGATCTCAATATTGTATTACTCCATCCTCAGGTACACACCATTGAAAATTACTCCTCTACTGCACAGGTTTCCTCTTGACATCAAGCTCCATGGATACCAAGCTAACTTTTCTTACTAACTTATTATCAATATGTCAACTGAGAATCATCTAAATAATTGTATCTATATTTCATAATACTGGTGTTCAAATGTCCTTCAAATCTTACCAACTGTGAAAGAAAGTAGCACAGCACCCACCATACTTAACCATGCTAGCTTATCCAATACCTTGTCTGTGTGTCTCTGTCCACACTGTGAGCTTCCTTGAGGCCAAGGACTACCTTTTTTCCCTTTGCATTTTTAGCACCTGGGACAGGGCCTGGAATTTAACATTATGCAAAAAACACAGTAAATTGCCATTTTTGCCACTCAAACATGGTCACATATCAGCCATTTCATAAGATTCAACCTAATAATTGTAAGTCATGATTGATGAATAGAAGAATTAAAAAATGCCCTAAACATTCTTTAGGGTTTCAGGGAAAGGGACTAGGGGAGGGAAGGAGACGAAGAGCATTTACTGAGATTTTAATGCAGTAGGTCTGAAGTAGGGCCCAGGAATCTGCATTTTAACTAGTATCACAGATGACCTTATGCAGATGATCTGCAGACCATGTTGTGACAAATGATGCCCTTAGGACACAAAGGGAGTAGAATAAGCTTCTGGTCAGTTAGAAGGAGATGAATGACAAGCCTACCTCCCAACTCCTCCTTTCCATGCAAATCATTTTCATCCCACCCAGACTAGGTTGTGTGAGCCAGATTCAGAGAGCCCTGGACAGTTTAGGTGGCTAACTTTATTAGGCCTTATACTATTATGCTTTTTTTTAAAGGTTTTTTTGTTCTTTATAAAGTCTCTGGAACCTTTGTGCCTATCACTCAACAATGACCTCCCCTCCACCTCCTCTGAGCCATGTATATGCAAGGTGGCATCATTTAGCTCCTACATTCCCGAGTGTGCCTCTTTTAGGAAAAGGGTTCTCTAATGTGCTCAGAGACAAAAGAACCCAGAGGTCACTATGCTCTTTGTTCAAGTGGCCAAAAGTCTGAAAACACAGGGGACTTCTTGACAGATTTCACAGTGTTGTGATTAATTAGTGCTCACACTTGACAAGCTAGGAGAAGGTTACCAGAGTGGTTCCCACAGGACGGTGCACCCTCATGTCAGAGCAGTGAGGGACAGGTGGAAAATGATTTCCACAACTAGACAGCAGGAAGTGACTGTTAGAGTGGGCTGCAAGTGCTCCAGATCTAAACTCACTTGATGCCCTTTTCTGAGACATGCTAAAGATGAAGCCTTATGCAGTGAAAATCGGAGAGAAAAATCCTCCAAGGGAATGCATCACAGATTGCACAGTGCGTCGATGGGCATGCTGTGCTAATGACTGCTTTCATTATAGTTTGCATAGTGCATCCAGCTAGGCACGACTCATAAGGGACAACACATTAAACTCATCATGTTATGTCATCGAACATAGCATGCAATGTGATGTAGTGTCAGCATATATTCATTATGCATATTTGCCCGGATTTCCAGACTTAATAGCTACCTTAGAGGGTATCAAAATATTGATATGTTTAATGCAGACATATACATGAAAGTAGGAAAGATTTTAGTAGCAAAAAATAACAAATACATTATGCCTGCAAAAGGAAACAAATGTTATCTGCACATGTTAATAAAAAAAAAGAGAGAGAGAAAACAAAAACCTGTGCTCAGAGCAGAGGAGTATTACAGAGGCCAATAGTATAAGGAAAATGCAAGGGGAAAAAAATAAGAAATTCTATTCTGAAAAATTTTATTTCTAAAAACTGAGGTGAGACAACCAAAATCTGACTTTCCTCTATCCATCTATCCATCCAACCATCCATGCATCCATTCATCCAGCCAGTCCATTAGTGTTGACTGAATGCCAACTATGTTCAGATACTATCACAGACACTTAGGATGTTATGATATGTGAAAGACATACTAAGACCCTGCACTCATGGAGCTGGAATTCTACTGTGGGAAAAAGAACGAAACACACAAGAATAAAATCTGAATCCACATACTCATAGCAATGATGTAAATGTAGAACAACAAGCTTGGGAGTGGGAAGGGCTTGAATCGTAGCTTTTGCCATAGTGTAAACATACCCACCCTGGACAATTTCAGACCAACAATGTGATGTCACTGGAGGAGGACTTGGAAAGAGATGGGTACAACGAGCTCACTCCTGGACATGACACGAAGAAGCAAAATGGGGTAAGAGGCCAGAGACTGCAGGGAATGGTGGCTCTTTTAGGCAGGTATCAAAGTAGCTCTTTGACTAGTGACATTTGAGCAGAGACTTGAATGAAGAGGAAAAAAGTGTTCAAAACGTGAGGCAGAGAGTTGGGGACAGTGAGGAAGAAAGAGTGAGCACAAAGGTCCTGAGGCAGGAAATGGCTTGGTATGTCTGAGGACCAGAAAGGCCACCGTGGGAGGAGAGGTAGGCAGAGGCTAGCTTGTATCAGGCCTTGGGGGCACTTGGAGGAATTTGCAGTTTTTATACAGGAGATGGGAAGCCAATGACAAGTTTGAGCAGGGCAGTGAAATGTCCTGATTTATATTATAAAGGATCCGTCTAGCCGCTGTGCAGAGGAAACATTGCACTGCAGCGAAGTCGCTCCCTGCAAGGTACAACCAGGATGACCAATTAGGAGGGCTTTGCAGTAATCCAGGAAAGAGGTCAAGCAGTTCGGGGTGGAAAGGTGGAAGTGGAAGTGATGAGAAATGCTCAGATTTGGAATGCGCGTGGTAGGTAGACCTACCAGAAGTCGCTGATGGACTGGAAGTGAGAGGGTAAGCAAGGAGCCAAAGGTAATCTCAAGAATGACTTTCGGGTTTTGCAACATATGCCACCATTAGCTGCAATGGGAAAGACAAATTGATGGTTTTCGTCACTGTGCCATTGGAGCTTCATTTGAGAACCAGTGCCTTAGAGAATAAGGACAGACATTCAGCCTTTAAAGAGCCCCTAGGGGGGAGGCAGCCTTTTATAGGAAGATGTATGAAGCATAGACAAAAATATCTCCTGTTAAGCTCTCCATGTTCCTAAAGCTACAGTTATTAAGACATACTCCCTTGCCAGAATGATCCTGTTAAAATCCATACTTATTAACTTAATTATTAACTTATTAACTTAATACTTATTAACAAACTAATAGAGATCTCCTACCTGCCAACTTAACTAGAGAACTGGCTGTTTTGATGTTCAGAATACAGAGCAGAGGTTCTCAGCCCTAGCTACACATTATAATCACCGAGTAGTGCTGAAAAATACTGACACCTGGGTCCCTCTCCAGTGACCGCAGTTAATTGTTGTGTCGTGGTAGGAAGTATGGATTCTTTTAAAAGGAGTAAAACTGAACAAGGGGTAGGAAAGGCATCGATGGAAACAAGAAACTGAAGGTCTCCATAATGTTGAGGACACTTCTGAAGTCACCTGGCAAGAGAGGAGGTGGTGGACTGCACATGGGATGATTCCATTGAGATTATGGAGGTGGCTCGGGGTGTGACACGGGACTGGAAAGGAAGTAGAGCAAAAGATCATGGGGGACAGAGGAAGTGAAGTAAGAGGAGGCCGGGGGTTGGGAAATCCTCGGGAAGTTTGGGGTGGGAGGTAGGAAGGCAGGGGCGGAGATGGAAGAAGACTGGGCCAAAGAGCCGAGGAATCACCGTCTTCCATGCTGAGGAGACAACAGGGGCAGGTGACAGCAATAGCAGCAGCAGGGAGTTTTTATGCAGGTGGATTGCGCCTGGAAGTCTCACAGCTGATCAATTTGGAAAATTCTGGTAGGCATCCCTATAAAATATATCCCACATCTGAGAATCTTTTTATCACCTATACCTCTACAACACACTCCAACCCACTTTCACCTTTTACCTACCTGTGGAGGAGGAGTAGCATGGCCCAAAGACGGCAGGGAGGAGCAGGGACTATGCCCACCCCAAATCCAACCATGGGCCTCCAGGAAGACAAGTAGGTGGCCAAACATTTCTGTCTGAAGGGACTGCAGGGGATACAAAATCCTCAGAAGGCAGCCTGCGTGGAGGGAAGGCCACTAAGTGGTGTATTCTGAGAAGAGGAGAAATCGATGACGACAGACTGTGAGTCCAAAAGGATTTCCAGAGGGGGAGATGGGATGAGAAATTGGGCCACACATGAGTGTGCTGAGATGTGTGAGATTAAGAGATGAGGGTATTAATGGATTTCCAGCGATGCTTAAATTTCTGGTGTTAGCTGGGGCGAAGCATGTTAGAGAAGATGCGATTAGTCTCAGAGCCTCTTAGAGAAGAGTTCTAGGGTGATGGTCTAAATACTCTAATTAGCCATGTGGCAGCTGGCAGGGCCGTTATGTCCTTATAAAGCATGTGATCTCAAGGTGGCCTACTCAAGGAGCACCAGGTGACATGGCCATCAGACCGGCCTACTGGTTCGTAAAACACAAGGATGAGAACTTGGGAATTAGTGTACATAACCAAGCTCCCTCCCACTGACAGCAGTGTGACAGGAAGACCACTTCCCAGTAGAAAGGGATTCATCCTGTTATTACTGAGCAACAAATCTGGCCAATCACACCGAGCTACAGCTTTCTCATCAGAAATCTTGTCATTTTAACAAATGTATGATTGATGAATTTATATGAGCTCTGAAAAATACAATCTGTTTTCTCGGACTCATTGAGGACTGCATGTTACAGTAGCCTAATCACTGCTGCCGGCCCTGAGCCTAAAATTAACATGCTTTTTAAACCAAAGGTTGTCATATGTCAAATAAAAAATAACTTTAGGTCTAGCATGGTGGCTCATGCCTGTAATCCTAGCACTCAGTGAGGCTGAGGGAGGAGGATGGCTTGAGGTCAGGAGTTTGAGACCAGCCTGAGCAAGAGTGAGACCTTGTATCTCCTAAAAATAGAGACAAATGAGCTGGGCAACTAAAATAGAAAAGATTATCTGGGCATGGTGTTGCACGCCTTTAGTCCCAGCTACTCTGGAGGCTGAGGCAGGAGAATTGCTTGAGCTCAGGAGTTTGAAGTTGCTGTGAGCTAGGCTGATGCCAGGGCACTCTAGGCTAGGCAACACAGTGAGACTCTGTCTCAAAAAAATTTTTTTAAAATAATTTTACTCCTCGATTTGTGAAATCATATATGTTAAAAGCTTTACAAAACTATATACACAGAAAAAAGGCTGGAAGGAAATACTCCTAAATGTAGTGTCTTATGGATTATGGAAGTTTTTCTCTTTCTTCTTGTTGGTGCTTTCCCCAGATTTCTTCTATGAGGCCAGACTCCTTTCAAATGGGGTGGGAGGAGTGACTTACAAAGTACAAGTGTCCTCTAGTGGCATTCAGAATGAAATCCGCACCCTCCTAAACTATCCATGATGCTGGGCTGCCGTCTGCTGCTGCCCCTCCCCCTTTAATTCCAGCCTCCTCCCTGACAGTAACCTGTACTGAGCCCCTCTGTGGGACAGCAGTTCTTAGCAAACACCTTCTCTAAGAACTGCTTCCTCACCCACAAGGTTAGGCTCATGGCACACACGTGTCACAGCACGGCTCTGCCCTCTGACCACATCAACTGAACCACGAGGGGGCAGATTCCTTCTTTTGGGAATCTGAATTTGTGACAGACACTATACTTGGATTTAAAATATTTGCTTGAACTAAATTAACAACCTTGAGCTGTGTCACGCAGCCACCTTCTCTGATGGGGCAAGAGACACAGAGAAAACTTGCAGAAGAAGGATGAAATTCAGCAGGCGGAGAGAAAAGGGACATGGAACAGGGATAGCATAGCATCCTGTCCTCAAACTCCCTAGAGATATGCAATTACCCCAGGATGCCTAAACCTCTTGCTTTGTGTCTGCTGCTCTAAGATGGTTGTTCTTACATCAAACTAGAAGGATCTGGACCAGAATACTTCTGTCTCTCATCTTTTCCTCTCCCTGTTTCCATTACAGAATTACAAATTTAAAATTCAGTAATGAAGTAAAAATCATTCAAGTTTCAAACAAGTGACTTTGAGAATATAACCAGTTAGTAAGAAGGGAGCTATTATTCAATGTGTGTGTGTGTGTGTATGTGTGTGTATGTGGTTTTATTTGAGGAATATTGTTTAGAAATCATTCCAATATTATAATATCCATCCATTTATTTTATTCATCCATCTTGTGTGACAAAAACATAAAACGTGTAATTTATTTTGGGGGTAGCATTTTTTAGCAGTAGTCCTTGGAAACTAGGAAGAACAAAGTCATAGCAATAGCGTGCCAATATTATCACTTCTCCATATCTTCAAAGACCCTACCTCTATGGCTTCAGCCACCGTTAACTCACAGACTGTGCTGCAATTTATATGCTATTGGTCATGAGAAATATGGGCTCAATGACTGGCTCAGAGCAAAGGAACTTCTTTTTCTCCTGACTCCTGCCATGCCCGTGCTATGAAAAACAATGCAGGCAACATTTTCCTGCTGATGGTTAATAAATGAAGGACAATCCAATATCCAGCAAAGGTGATGTATCTCACCAGGCCTGCAACCTGCTGCCCGGCTGGGGAGGATTTACAAGAAATAAGAAGATATATATATATAAAAAAAAAAGAGTTAAATTTTAGAAAAGTCCCAAAGACATGAAGCAAATAAGGGAAAATAAGTAAATACCAAAATATTTCTTTGTATGGGTCTTCCAATACAGGTGTCCTCTCTCTTATGCTGAGTAATATAAAATACGCTCTTCCAGAAATAACTCTCGAGCACATTTTTCCCCTAAAGCAGTTTATTTTCAACACACATCTTTCTTTACCTCTCACACCTTAATAACCTAAAAATGCTGTGTCAACCCTTTTCTTTTCACTGTTTTGTTCTCTATCCACAAAAGGGGAGTGTACTTTAATTATTTGTATGTGGCCAATTCAAACCCCGAATTCCCTCCTTCAGTGGCCTTTGGTTTTGGGGAAACATCATCTTGTTTCCCCAGAGAGAAGTGAAGAGAGAATGTAAGACGAGTGAATTAGCTTTGCCCAGCCGCTCCTCGGGCTGCCCTAGCAAGAGGAGAGTTTGCGGTTAACAGGAGGGAAACTGCACGTTAGAAGAGGCAGCTGCAGCCCTTCTGCCTTCTTCTCTGCACGCCGCACACGCCTGCCTGGCTCACCCTTGGCTTCCCCTTCTCCCAGCTTTCTGACAGTGCCCTGCGTTCCTGAGTGGCCTGGTCCTGCCTACACAGATTTCTAGCTTTTCACACCTGTCTCCTCCTTGCTCCTGAGCTTCTGTGACATAGACCTCCTTTAAGTCCCCAGGATGGGAAGCAGGATGCATATTATGTCTTCTTGCCACAGGGCCTTTGCACATGTCCCTCTCTGTGCCTGGAACACTCCCGCTCTCCTCCCCCTCTCTAGCCAGTGAGCTCCTGCTTGTCTTAGCTCAAGGAAATCATCACTCCTTCCACAGACTAGGTCACATCCCTCTCCTAAAGGCCCTCACACACCCCAGGCCACTCCTTTGAACTGCTTATCACGGTTGTAACTATATACATCTGTACCTATAAATAAAAAGCAAGCTGTTAAAGGTAGGGGCACATTTGTGTTTGCACAAATTCATATCCCCAGAGCCAACGAGGAGCCTGCTACACAGTGGACAAGTACTTCGTAGCTACTGAATGAAGGGGTAAAAGCTTAGATGACCGGCTCATACATGACAAAACAAAGTGGTTAATGGCTTCGGGAAAAAAAGAAAAAGTGAAACTCACTGGCAGGATCTTCTCTCTAGACTAGGACCCCTATGGCTCATTAAATGATTAAAAAACCTGGCTTTGGAGTGAGACAGACCCACATGTGACACGTGGTACCTATCAACTGAGGAACATTATGCCAGTAATTTACCTTCTTTGAGCCTTAATTTTTTCATCTGTAAATAGTGGAGGTAGGGTAGTAGTAATAGTGTCAACATTATAATAATAAAGTCATCTGCCCTATAAATGTCTGGTAAGGGGCCAGTGAGAAAATGCACGGTGCTTAACACTCGGGCGTTGGCGGGTAAATGCTAGCTCTTACTACTGTCTGGCTAAAGGTGTTTCAAAGAGGTCATCCCCCTGTGTCTGAGACGATATACTTGTTTCATAGAAGACACACGGTGACGACTTTAAACTCCTCACCTGGCCTGGCCCCCTCCTCACCTGCCCCAGGTCTTCCCCACGTCAGACACACCACACTGTCCTCCCTCGCAGTGACCCAGGAGTGACCCATCCCTCCCTCATACCCACTTCGCGCCCCTCAGGAAAGCCTGTCTGCTGTATTGGGGGGCGCTTCCATGGGGGCCTCCCTGCTCCTACCCCTGCCCTTTGGGGTATTCTCAACAGAGCAGCCACATGCCAGTGTTGAAATGTAAGTCACACCATGCTGGTCCCCCCCTCGGACCTCTCCTAGGCCTTCCACACCCCTGGGGTGAAATGTCACGTGCCTCTGGAATGGCGACAGGGCCTGCAACCTGCCTCCCCACCTGGGTCCCGCTCTGGCTCACCGCCCCCCACCTCAGGTGTTCCCTCAAAGCAGTGCCATCCCTGACCACCTGCTTAAAACCTGAACCCCCAGCCTCCACGCCCTGCACCCCCTTCCACAGCACTCGGCACCTGCTACACATTCATTCGTTCATTCATTTATTTAGAGATAATCATGCCACATTTTATTGCTTTTTATTCAGATACTCATGTGATCGTATTTGTATACAGCTTTAGATTTTGCTTTTTTTAAAATTTCAGAATATTATGGGAGAACAAACATTTTGGTTGCATAAATTGCTTTTGTACCATTTGAGTCAAAGTGTGCCCACGCCCCAGATGGTGTGCATTGTACCCGTTAGGTACCTATTTACCCATCCCCTCCTTCCCCCCTCCCACGTCCCCGATACCCGATGAATGTTGTTTCCATATGTGCACGTAAGTGTTGATCAATTAGTTCCAATTTAATGGTGAGTACATGTGGTGTTTGTTTTTTCATTCTTGTGATATTTCACTTAGAAGAGTGGGCTCTAGCTCCATCCAGGTTAATAAGAGTTCATCTTTTTTTTTTTTTTATGGCTGAGTAGAACTTCATGGTATACCTATACCACATTTTATTAATCCACTCATGTATTGATGGGCACTTGGGCTATTTCCACATCTTTGCAGTTGTGAATTGTGCTGCTATAGACATTCTAGTGCAGATGTCTTTTTGACAGAATGTCTTTTTTTCCTTTGAGTAGATGCCCAGTAATGGGATTGCTGGATCAAATGGTAGTTCTACTTGTAGTTCTTTGAGGTGTCTCCATACTACTTTTCATAGAGGTTGCACTAGTTTGCAGTCCCCCCAGCAGTGTATGACTGTTCCTATCTCTCTGCATCCATGCCAACATCTGTTGTTTTGGGACTTTTTGATAAAAGCCACTCTCACTGTTGTTTTGGGACTTTTTGATAAAAGCCATTCTCACTGGAGTTAGGCGATATCTCAGTGTGGTTTTGATTTGCATTTCCCTGATGATTAGAGATGTTGAGCATTTTTTCATATGTTTCTTGGCCATTAGTCAGTCTTCTTTTGAAAAGTTTCTGTTCATGTCTTTTGCCCACTTTTTAATGGGATTGTTTGATTGATTTTTTTTCTTGGATTTGCTTGAGTTCTTTATAGATTCTAGTTATCAGCCCTCTATCAGATGTGTAGCATGCAAATATTTTCTCCCATTCTGTAGGTTGTCTGTTTGCTCTAATGATTGTTTCCTTAGCTGTGCAGAAGCCTTTTCATTTGATCAGGTCCAATTTTTAAATTTTTTTTGGTTGCTGTGATTGCTCTGGGGGGTCCTCTTCATAAATTCTTTGCATGTGCTGATGTCTATAAGAGTTTTTCCAACATTTTCTTCTACAATTCTTAGGGTTTCAAACCTTAGGTTTAAGTTTGTTATCCATTGTGAGCTGATTTTTGTGAGTAGTGAGAGGTGCAATCCTGTTTCAGTCTTCTACATATGGCTATCCAATTTTCCCAGCACCACTTATTGAATAAGGATTCTTTTTCCCAGTGTATGTTTTTGTCTGCTTTGGCCATACGAGGATGGTTTTATATCTGGGTTCTCAGTCGTGTTCTGTGGTCTATGTCTCTGTTCTTGTGCCTGCACAATGCTGTTTTGGTTATGATAGCCTTGTAGTATAGCTTGAAGTCTGCTTCATTGATGCCTCCCAATTTGTTCTTTTTGCTTAAGGTTGCTTTGGTCATATGGGGTCTTCTCTGGTTCCGTACAAAGTGTTTCTACATAAATTACTTATTTGTTTTCTTTATAACCTGTCTCACCCACTAGAATGGAAGCTCCCTAAGAGCAGGGATTTTTGTTCTGTCCCTGTTGTTGCTCTTGCATCAAACACTGTGCCTGACATGTATAAGGTGCTTGATAAATATATTTTGAATGAACACACGAATGAATGCCTGAGTGAATAAGGCAACACTACTACTTGGGTGAGGGTTGTCCTACACATAGGATTTGGCCTAAATTGTAAGGCACAGAGGAGAGCACCCACTGAACCTCTATCAAGAGTGTGTTAGGTAGAGGGAAAGGAGGAGGAGAAAGAGTTAGCGAGAGCAGACCTAAGTACATGCTGCTGCATGGCCTCCTGACAGGCAGGGTAAAGCAGACTTGGCCTTGACTTTGATGGTACCTTGGGTGTGGTCACACCAGCCTTGCCACCTTGGGGCTGCCAAGTGGCTGCGCATAGAGACACGGGGGTGGGTGCTCTGTGGGCTGAGCGTGCGTTCACGGTCAGAGAATCCTCTGATCACATGGGCCCACCAGACAGTGATTTACATGGGCTGCCTAAACTCAGGGAGACGTCTGCTGGAAAAGACTCTAGCCAGAAATCCCACTGGCTGGAGAGCCAAAATGAGGCTGTTTTGATACCAGCCAAATTCATTTCCCATTGTCACTCTGAATGAAATTTCCAGAACATACGCTGAGAAACTGGCTCAGGATCCATTGTCCAGATGTTGGTGAATTAAAAGCCAAAAAGGGAATATTCAAAGTTGGCTGCTTCTCTTGTGACTCCACAGCTTTGCGCCAACCAGACGAGCTTGTCTTGTTAGAAGCTGAAGACGGAGCCAAGGCTTTGGGTGGACAGGACTTGATGGAGACTTTGGGCAGTATTCAAACGATCTTGGACTGAGCAGCAGACACAGAATTCCCCATTAGAATGCAGTCATTCACAAACTCAAGGGAAGTGAACTAAACCCCGAGAGCATTAGCACTGAGACCTTGTAAAATCAACCTGCAGATCTGAAGCATAAATTGTGCTATTGTCATAGAAGGTCATGAAACACTTGCAGAAGGAAAGCATGGGATCATCACCTACTATCTCACAGAGAAGACATTTTCACAATATTTAGAAGGCTAGGAGGCACCTTCCAGACCCTCTGCGCCCAGGTTTCCATATTGGTCTCTTCCCTGAACTTCTGAGCTCAGTTCTCTCGAAAAGTTGACCAGAGAGGGTGACATCAGGGCATTTCCTGCCTGTTCTCACATCTCCCTGACTTCTCAATTTTTTCCTATGCTTAGTTGGTGATACTTACTAGCTCAGCCTCCTTCTCTTCAGACTGTCTCCTCCTTCTCTGGGAGCTCAGTTCTCTTTTCGACTCTTGCCTGCAGGGTCCCTCATTATTACACATTGTTCTGAGTTAAGGAACAAAATCCCCAGCATTTTCAGCCTGAGGAATTCTTAGCAGTTGGTCTGATCCATCAACTAATAGATAAGAAGGTTCCATAGAAGATAACTGAATTGTCCAACATGACCAGTATTAATGTCAGAAGCAGTTTCATAGCCAAAGCCCTCTGATTCTTAATAGAATACCACTACCAAAATTATGAGGATACATAAAATAAATTTACTTTTATATTTTATAGTTTGTGTGCAAGACTAGATATAACTTCTAAAATAGTGAGACATTATAATTATACAGAAAATGTTCTAAAATCTTAGAAAAGGATGCTTGGTAAAAAGAGTGCCAATTTATATGAGGCACACAATAAAACATTCTAAAGAGGATGCGTTAAATTATTAGAATCATTAACTAGATCATTCTAACCAGTTTCTGTATAATGTCATCATATTTGCTGCAAAATTTTATTCCAGGTGGTTAATATGGTATAGAATGAAATATTTACACTTCTTAATGTTTGTATTTAAAATAGTTGTTTGAGGACTTCATAGAGAATCAAAAGTAAAAATTTAGTAGCTCATAGACCTTCATAACTCATAAAATGGTGGCTAAGTGAAAACAGATATTTATTCAAATGAAATCACAATATTTTTGTGGCTTAAATTTTCTCTGGCTTGGTTTGGTAACGGCTTGGTACTTTATGTGAGCGATTATGAGGCTATCTTAAGCTATAGACATTGCCCTAACAAAAATGTTTATGGCCTGACTGGGATAATTGTATTCTCCTATTAAATATCACTCCTTCAGGACTAGTTATTGTTGAGTATAAATGTGCCACTTTATATGCAAATAAAATGTACTGAGATTTGAATAAAAAGTTCTGCATATATCTCCTGACAAATCATCTTATTATGATTCATATTAGCAGACAGAACTTCTCAAGATATGAGATGTTAATAGCACACACAAGAGACAATTCTTTCCCTGAATTTCTGTTTTTGAAATGTTCAGGTACAGCTGGAAATATTGTCTTTCCTCATAGCTACAGCAGATTTGGAGTTTGCATTGAGTTTTATTTTGAGTCAAAAGATTTTACAGTATTATGATTGCTTATTGCCAAAAATTGGGGAGAGGTTTTGTATATTTTTCCTCTGACCTTGATTTGTCTTCAATCCTTTTCCCATACACCCACATACCTGGAAAAATCAACTTCTTCCCAGAAACTCTACTGCAAAGGACACTTCAGTAAGACCTCTGAAATTCGACCTAGCAAAGCAGGGAGCTTTCACAAACATTGTACATGGAATATAATCACTTCACTTCACATATTTGCATTTTCTTCTTCTTCTTCTTCTTCTTTTTAACCTATCACCTTTGAATTACATCTTTGAGCAGAAGTATCACCAAGAAAACCATTACTTTGGTTTTCACATTTGAAGGAACAATATTCGTGTATCTCAAATGCCATGTCAGATTTGTGCCTTGTGTTTCTATTAACAACCTCTCCAGGTACTATGCAGCAGCTATTCAAAAGAAAACTTAGTATGCATGTTCTGTCCCTGTCTTTGCAGAGTTAACAATATGAGATCAACACTGGCTATTTAAGAGAAGAATAATGTAAAGCACTTAATCCCCATTTTCACCACTTTCCCTGGAGCTTTGCAGTTTTTCCTGGAGCTGTCAGAGAAATATGGGAGAATTCAATGGCATGATGTTGAAAACTGAACTCTGATCTTCTAGCCAATTCATCTAATTCCCTAGAGTTAAAGATGAATGGGAACTGGAAGACTGTAGGTGAGGACATCTTAGGGCTATATCACCAAATTAAGTCAACATTGCACATTTGGGAATTTCATTGCTAATTCCAAGAAAACCCTATACTCAACAAGCTAGAAAGTCATTCACCCCAGGAGTCAAAGCTACATGTTTATACTTCTTAAGAAATATCTAACATTTTATGATTGAAGTCAGAGTGTGATTATTATACTTTATAATTAGAATATAGGGATAATAGGAGATATAATAAAGTCAATATTTGTATTATGTTGAGGAAACTGTTTTCTAGGGAATTCAGAGGGCCTCGTGCATTATCAACATTCCTTCTCATGCAATTCAAAGACAACTAGCAGACAGTTGGAAAATGCCAAGGAACCAAGATATGTGACCAACGTAAAAAGTAAGATTTGGATAAATAGTATTATGGGATATATTGCATTAAGAAAGGAATAATGTAAAGCATTTAATCCTTATTTTCCAAGGAACTGAGATACTTGACCAGCATGAAAAGCAAGACTGGGATAAATGGCATTGTCACACACCAACGTGAAAATAGACTTTTTCCTTATAGCCTTTAAAGTAGAATAACTTCTTTTATGCTCTAATCACTTAGATGTACTGCTTGAAAGCAAAGACATGGACTAATTCAGTTCTAAAAATTGGTTCAAAGCAAATACATTTATTTGATTAATGTCTGTCGTTCCTGCTAGGCTGTAATTTCCACAAGGGTAAGGCTCATGTCTGTTCTGCACATCACTGCTTCATTCTTGCTCAGAATGGTCCCTGTCACCTAGTAGGCCCTCAAAAATATTGCATAGATGGATGGATGAATAATAAATGAATGCATACTTTTACAACCCTAATTGTTTTATTTCTTACAGATTCTTCTAAAACTATAGTCACCCAATACTTATTCCTATTAGTTAGGTCATATACACACATACACACTTTCTCTCTCTCTCTCTAGTGTGAAAACAGATTTTTTTCCCTCATAGTCCTTAAAATAGAATAAGTTCTTATATGCCCTACTCACTTAGATGTTCTGCTTGAAAGCAAAGAAGTGGACTAATTCAGTTCTAAAAATGAGAATAGTTCCTATAGTACAAAATTAAACCAATTTAATTAACATTTTAATGTTAACAGGACATAACTAAGATCACCCTCAGACTAATACTCTTCATAGTTGGAGAGGGCACAAATGGGCTTTCATGCAGCTTGTACTTAACCCCTGATATCTGGGACAAAGGAAAGAAAGGAGATGGGTCATTGGAAAGGTTTGTGCTTCAAAAATGACCTCTTTATCAATCTCCTTGTTTTTAATCTTGCCCGCCAAAACTGCATCCTCCAAAATGAAGTCAGAGTATCTATCTAAAAAGTGGCTTCCTTGCTTAACACTTCAGTAGCTTCCGTTGTCTTAAGAACAGTTCTTTTGGTCATTTGCTTGGCATAAAAGCCCTGGCCTGAACTGTGTCCCTTCTACAGATTTATTTCCATTTCCCACCACTCCTTGCCTTAAGCTATATGTTTTGGTAATACCAAAGAGCTTGCGGTTGCCCTGCTGAACATGCTGCATTAGTTCACACCTCTGTACCTTTGCTCATCCTATTTCCTCTGCCTGGAATGTGGTCCTCACCTTTCTTCCCCTTGCTGACTTTTTCCCTTTAAGACTTGTCAAGTCTTCCCTAAGAGATGTTCGGTTAAATGTCCCTCTGCTATGGTCCAATATAAGCCTGCACATATCTCAGTATTTGCTGTGTCACATGGAAATTTAACCAGTTACGTGTCTGTTCCTCACTCCAGACTCTAAGTATTCCCATTACACAAACTATGTCTTAGCATCTTTATGTTCCAGCACCCAGTCTGAAAGCAGAGTCATAGCTCCAATGGAAGTAATACTTGTTGAACCACACTAAGTATGTAACATTATCCTGTAATTTTATGCATCAACACCACCCAGTCTCTCAATGTTCTCTCATGGCCAGGGAGTTTCCAGAAATTATCGTCCTCTCTTCTTATATGAATTTGCTAAACTAAGCTACAAATATTCTTCAAAATTACAGGGTAGTAACACTCTATAAATGGTTGTTAACAAAAGCCATATTGCTGACACTGCTGGATTACTAAATAATATTAAATCAGGGACTCAGGTGAGAAAAACATTCAAGAACGCGTTAGCTCTGTACGTTAATATTCACAAGACAGAATTATTTAAATTGCATGGAATGTTTGTGTTAACGCATCTCAGCTGTGTTTAGTAGCAACTAAACTTGGTATTATTTGCACATTAAGAGTACCTCTACAGTTTTTTTAACCTAAGAGCACAAGTTTTATAAATTAAAAAAAATTATAAAATCATTTCCCTATTTCAATCTTGTGTGCAAATGTATTGTCTAGAGAAATTTTCTTATAGTTGTTATAAACTCAGAAAGAAAGGATTTATAATGGAAATGCTGACATTCCTTTAACAGTGGTAGTTTGAGCAGGCACCTTGGTATTATCAGATATTGCTGCTCCTCGTCTCCAATTTCCAGATAATACAGTGACTTAATCAGTACTCTCTAAAGCACAGAGCAGGCAATCTTTTCTGTCCTTTGTGCATTTTCACATCTTAGAACTGTCCCCTGTCAATATTCCTGTGTGCCACCTACCCCCACATCTGTCTCTCCCTGTATCACTATTCTTTACAATTTCTTCTGGGCTTAGTTTTGTTACTACACTGAAATCTTATGCATAATTATGTGAGGTTGCTATGGAGATTTTGTGTGATTTGTCATGAAGAAAATCTATTGTGTTTGAGATAATTCTCCACACTAATGACTCAGGAATCCATTTTTTTTTTCCGGCCGTATTTTCTCTTGGATTATAACCAACCGCATATATTTGAATATCTATATTCAAAAGCTATTTTATAAATAACATAACCAGAAAAGTTACTGAATTCACTGCTATGGTAAAGCACTTTAGTGCAGCCAGTTCAATTTCTCATGATTTAGAAAGAACTTCTAATACAACTCTTTTTGAATGCCAGCTGACCTCTTGCCTGCATCCTTTAGGAAGAGACCCCAAGGAAGTTCTTCTGCAATCACATCTCTTAAAATTCTATCACTAATAATTTATATTTTAGCTATATCATAACTTGAAAATGTAATTTTGGAGAATGTGTTTGGAGAAAGTTGCAGATATAGCAATTTTATTCAAAAACATTTATTTGTCCTTCTATGGTACAGACTTTTTGGAGGTGGGAACAAAGGGTGAAATAGATTATTTGGCGTTAGTCAATGGCAATTCAGACTAAAGAATGTCACCAAACAATAGAAGGCAAACAATATACCAGGTAACAAGGTCATGATTTTATACCTTTCTTGCCTGACCTCCCTACCATCAGCCTAGGATGGGGAAAGACCTGAAATATCACATCAGTTATCATTAGACAACTTACATGAAATCTCTCTTTTGGCTAACAGGTAGGCAATGCTGATTTCAGGATCATGATTGATTTTTAGAGAAAAACATTTCCAAGTAAGTAGGTAAAATTCCCAAGTAGGTAGAAGAGAATTGCGATGAATTGGCAGTTTGTCTTCAGAAGAATGGTATCCAGAGGATAAGTATAAAAGGTAGAGATCGAATCTCACATCAAAGGCAGACTAGTTACAGAAACAATTCCTAGGCAATTCTTTGTCTGAGAACACAACCAAGTTACCAAACCACCAATCCTAGAAAGTGTATGGTTTTCACTCAGGATAATTTGGTACGATGGGTATTCAGCTAGAAGGCCAACAGGAACAAAGACAGTGAGGAAGAAGAGAATAAGAATGAATAGAATTGGAGACTGAGAGAGATGCTCTGGAATATGGATCTCACAGTCATGTTTGTGTGACAAAAGACTCCAGTTCTGGAGTTCAAAACTGGAGTGCCTGATGAATCTGTATAGCAAGGGAGTCCTTTCATTGTCCTGATGGTAACACAATGAAGTGCCTTCCTCCCAGAGACTGAGAATTATCCGTTCTGGACTTGCAAGTTGGTGTCTGAAAAGTATCAGAGCATGTGATAAATCTTGAGGGATTGTTCTCTATGCCCCAATTATTAAGAGGGTGTTTCTGGAAACAAAGAAAGATCACTCATGGAGGGGAGAGGGAGAACACTTTCATAAGAATATGAAAGGAAAATAAAACCAGCCTTAAAGGGCTGGTGAGTGGAAGATCATGGCAAATCAAATTAGAGCTGGGAAGGAATTCAGCCTCGGACACTAGAACCAATAAATGGTGTGAGGGTCTTCCCATGACAGGAAAAAAACAGCAACTCATAGGAAGACCTCATGGCTCCCTCACACACGATGAGCACAAGAAACTCAATCCCAAGCGGGAGGCAAAGACCTGCTCTGGTGACTGGAGAATTCTTGCCGAGATCTTCAGAGGAGGCCATGGGCCCCCATCACATGCTAACGGGGGGCTGGGGCTTTCCTAAGAGAATGCATCTGAGATGACGAGGATAGCTTCATCAACCACACAACCAATATACCCTGCTTTTAATTCAGAGAAACTTGCAGTGAGATCCCTGACTACTTTAAAATTCTACATAGAAAACCAAAGAATTTGAGAAGCTCAGTACTCATGTCCAGTTGAAGAATGCTTAAAAGGGGAAGGAAGATAATTTGGGGAGTAAGAAGGAGTCAAAAGCATTTGGTCATCTTCCTTAAGCAGAGCTGAAAAGGAAACCCTTACGGATTTCCTCAGCATCCAAAGTCATGTTTTCATGGGTCCACAAAATCTCAGTAAATATCTTTAATTTTTTAAATCTTGTTTCAGTGGCATAAAAGTAAATATTAAGCATATTGTGAATATATTAATGACTAATCTTTGACTGAATACTGTCGTATGGTTCGGTGTTATATTTGCACTTTTATTTATGATGCTCTTGTTAAAAGCTAATGAGAAGAGAACAGAGGTGGGCTTAATGGATAAATGGTATATTCCTGCCACAAGGAAAGGCCAAATGGTATAATCACACATTAAACTAACAGGTTGTGGCTTGTTGTGTTGAAGATTGGAAAGACAAGTGGGTTATCATCTATCACAAGACTATACAGGGCAGACAAACTCAAAAGAACCTACTCTTAGTAGAAAAGACCATTAAAAAAATATTCAAGCTGCAAATAAGTCTAGTAAATGTCTCGGCAAAATAGCACCATCTGTCATATTAAATCTATGTCGTATATTTGAATTTTATTGGTTTCATAGCTTTGAATTTGTGAATTTATTTTGGTTCTGTACTTAAATAAGAACTATAAGCATACGGAGTGTATGGAAGGAAGGAAAATAATCAAGGAAGAGAGAGAAGGATAAATCTGTAAAAATAGTGTCAAAAAGTCCAGGATATGCCACAGCTTACAAAACCTGATGAAATCTACAAGGAGTGTGAGGTTAAGGCTGCGTTTAGAGCCAGAAGAGAACAAGGGTGGGATCGACGTATTGCTCGAAGCAGATGATGTAATGCTCATAGAAGCTGGAGGGAAAGCAGAACCATTCAACTCCTATATTGCTTCCACCTTTGCTATCAAGGCAAATGATCTTCCTGTTGAAAAGAAGAGGAAAACATGAAGCCCAAGATAAGTGAGGAGATCCCAGGGGAGATCAGCAAGCTGCTTTGCATAAGTCCAAGTCTCAGCAATAAATTACGCCCCGGGGTAATGAAAGGACTTCAGCTGTGGCTGTGGAAGCACTGTTGGCAATCTTTGGGGAATCAGGATGAGTCAGAGGGGCCCCTGATTAAAAGCAGGAAAATGTGGTGTTTTTCATTTCTTCTTCAGAACATTTCAGGATTTTTTTCTTTTTTTCTTTTCAAAACCAAAGGAAAAAGCTGCATTTAGAAGTGACAAGCCAGTTTTTAGGCTGATCCTCCTGCTCACTCGAAACATTTCTAGAATGCAATGTTGTAAAAGATGTTTGACCACTTAGAAAAGAAATCAGTGATCACTAGGCACTCGATTCCTAAGATTAAGTCCCATTCATATCTTTCTGGATGAAGGTAACACGACTGAGAGGCAAAGTGAATCTGGATTTCTGCCAGATATTTAATAAAGCATTTCTCGGTGACCGAGAAGCAGGACGGATGTCAAAATAGGCACCAGATGATCATTTAGTTAGGTGAAATTGCAGAGGCATTCCATGGTGGTCTCTGCCTAACAACTGGATTGAAATACCACAACGGAGCACCCTGAGAAGCCTGAGCTTGAAGGCAGAAATCTGTGGTCGAGTAACTGCTTTGCCACTGACTACTTCAGGGGTCCCACAAGTCCAGCCCACTGCCCATTTTTGCAAACAAAGTTTTGTTGGAATACAGCCACACACATGTTTACCTACTGTCCATGGCTGCCTTTATGATTCAATGGCAGAGTTAAGCAGTTGCAACAGAGACCAGGGGGTGCACAAAGCTAAGATATTTACTACCACGTTGTTTAAGGAAATAATTTGTCAGCCCTTTGACTAGTTACATAAACAAGTAGGATGTGTCATAACCTCTCTGATACTCATTTTCATCATCTACATCAATCGACATTAATAGTAATTGATAACTACAGCAAAGTGCTTCAGATGGCATCGAATGAAATAAAGTATGGGAAAGCTCTTTACGGATTGTAATGTGCTATACACAGATAAGGCATTTATTATGATCACTCTGGCTATTCAAAGACTAACAGCAATATTTTTCACTTTAGAGTCATGCTAATCTCCAGTACACAGGAGACCCTCACAAATACTGGATGGACAACGGATGGATGGATGGATGGATGGATGAACGAATGGGAGCAGTAACTACACCTTACTTGCCACTGATGATGTACCAGGGACACATACGATTTGAGATACATTAGCTCATTTAATCTTTATAACAGACTGGGGGCATTATTTACATTTTGCTGCTGAGTAAAAGAGATTTAAACAATGGCAACAACATCAGAAGCAGCAACTAATATTTACAAAGGACTTATGATGTCTTGGCCACTGTGCTAACTACTTACCAAATACTATTTCAGTTAATCCTCTCAACTGCCTCATGAAGTAGGTGTGGGTATCATCATCAACATCATTGTCATCATTATTCCATCTTTAGAGATGAGTAAATTGAGGCTCAGGAAAGCTAAATGATTTCCAAAGTCATGGTTCTGGTAGGTGGCAGAGCTGGAATTCACAGCCTTGTCTACCTGACTCGGAGCAACTAACCATCATATGTATACTGGGGCAATTGATTTGCATTGATAAGACTAAGTTATTAAGGATAAATATAAAGTGTCATTGGAATAATTAAAAATCATTAACTCTCTGAGCTGCCCTGGCCTAATAGCAAACTATGAGAACTAGGTTTTATAAAACCCTATTTTCAACTAGTTTTAGACTTGAACAAAAAATTGCAAACATACACAGAATTCTCTTTATATCCCTCATCCAGCATCCCCTGATGCTGACATATTACATAAATACAGCACAAACAGTAAAAACCAGGAAATTAACATTTGTACAATGCTATTAACTAAACCAAAGATATAAAGATATTATTCAAATATTACCAGTTTTTCCACTAATGTCTTTTTTCTGTGCCAGGATCCTGTCCAGAGCCTTAATGTGCATTTAGCTGTCATTTCTCCTTAGTCTCCTTCAGTCATGAACAGCTCCTCAGTCCCTCCCTGTCATTCATGTTCTTGACACTTTGGGAGAATATTGATTAGTTACTTTGTCCAGTAACTCTCAATTGGGTTTGATTTTTTTTTTCCTCATGATTGGGTTGAGGCTGTGCAGTTTTGGCAAGAATACCATAGAAATGATGTTGTATTCTCTGTGTATCGTTAGCAGGGAGTTCATGAGGTCAGTGTGTTTTACTATTTGTTTTACTGGATTAAAACCTCAGTAAGCTGACAGGAGTAGCCTAGATACACACACACACACACGAAACCTTATGATAGTTCTGACGATGTTAAGAAATTATTGAGAACCACAAGCAAAAATCATATCAACTCTGCCTTTCGCTTGTGGTTAGATTATTGAAATAAGCACTGGGCTGACACAGGCTGAGAGCATCGCAAGTTTAGTTCCTATGTCTTAGTGCATCCCTAGTAGCTGAGGAAGCATGTTGCCTGACAGAAATGGACTCAGTGTACGTGCATCTGAATCTCAAATGACGAGATCAGCTTGGGTCATGCTCCGATACTCATTCAGTGCCTAGTGCATGCCAAGCCAGCCCCTGATTGCCTGCCCAGCCGTGAGCCAGGCTTATTGGGTGATGGGTACTAGGAAGAAGGTTTTTCCAGAATCCTACCACTATACTTAGCCAAAAACCAAACAAAAAACTTCTATTCTATATTAAAATTGACAGACATAAGTCCCATGAAAACAAGGATAGTTTATTTTCTCACATCTTGCTCAGCTCAAAGCTAATTCAGAGAGCTTGCAGTGAATACATTGAAGGCCATTACTCTACTCACGGGCATAATGACAGAGGCCATAAGGAGACTTTCTTTTATTTATTGATCTGGATTTCAACATTTTTTCTCTCATTTTTCTTGTTAGATATATACTGTCTGAAAACTGTAGCTTTATTTAATTTGAAATGTGTTCACTCTACAATTCAGTCACCATGGACAAAAAAGCCTTTAATAATTAAAGCAGCAAAGGTGTACCTGCTGGCACTAAAATACCCTTGTAGGATGTTAGCCATCAATATTTCTACTGAAAATTCCTTATTCAACAATATGCTCTTATTATTTCAGTTACAGACACTTTCATAATAGCACACAGTTAAAAGACATACTAAAAAAATAAGGGGGAAATAAATATTTCATATTAAAGATGTAAAACCTGCAGAATTGGGAAAAATAGTTTGGTGAGCAGATTTTTTTTTTTGCTATTTTGAATAACCATTTTGAGTAATGACCATTCAGAGAACCTAGCTCTGTAAATCTCTTATAAATAGTAAAAAAGTAAAGAAGATAAAGTCAGAACTTTATTATAGGATTCTTAAAAATATTGATTTAAATATTAAATAAACATTTGAATCAAATATTGGCAACTAAACAAACATGTTTTGCTAAAACTTTTTCCAGTGCTTAAAAAATTATAACATGCCAGAAAATTATACATAAATAGTTAATGAGGAAGAATTTGTCAAATACTTATTATTGATTTAATATGACTTTTAAAATCAGAACTTGAAGGGACTTCAAGGATTATAGAGGGAGTAAACTGGTAGATCTTTCTGGAAGATAATCTGACACTATGCTGCAAAAGTTTTAAAATGCTATTTAACACTTCCACTCTCAGAATTTATCATAAGGAAAGAGTAATACAAAGTTATAATAATGTTGGGAAATTATGTTCATCATGGTTTTACTTATCATATGAAAACACTGAAAATGACACAAACGCCCCAGAGAGGAATTAGTTAATAACTTTAAGACAAGTGATCTTCAACTCCCATAGCTTCAACCTTGAAATAAACCTAAACTTCCACAGGTTCTTCTTACATGCCAAATGTGAGCTCTTGTTTATCTGACCAGAAAGGAAAACCAGAACAAAACAGCAGACACAGCAACAACAAAACCTTTCCTGGCCTTGAAACAGTGGCATTCCTTACAGGGTGGCCAGCAGCCCAGGTTGCGGTGGCTGCAGCCCTGCCCACCCCGGTAAAAGGAGTCTGAGAAACTGCCGACTATTTTACTGCAGCTGTTTTCACAAGGCCAGAGCAGCAGTGACCTTGGGGTGGGGTGGGGAGAAACCCAGGAGACCTGCGCTCTGGGCTGCTCCTCCAGTGAGGGCAACTTGACTTTCACATTGGCTACACTTGGTTCCCCAGGTCAGATTTTATGTGAAGATGTTTTCTAAAGCCAAAAAAGAAAATACAAGTTTGAAAACCACCACTGTAATGCCCAACATTTACTTATTATTATTATTTTTTAATGAGCTCTAATCAGAAAAGCAAAGTGCTGATTTTTCCCTCACAGGAATTACAGATCTCATAAATTGAGGACAGGGCTACAATTTCTTATTCAAAACCCTTTGTACCAGATGCATTTTGGAATTCAGAATACTTTGTATTTATTAGATAGTTAATAGAGAACATATATATTACGAAACACTCCTAGCAAGGATGGGGGCAGCAACCCATCGTCAAATACATTAATATTTCTGAAGTGAATCATATAAATGTTCACACTAACTGAATTAAATAAAAATACTGAGTTGTCCCATACCAATTCACATTAGATTTTCCAACAGTTGAGTAGGGCCAAATTTAAAAAAAAAAAA
>VBSM01003199.1:432779-487369 GCA_008086735.1 Cheirogaleus medius | reverse complement strand
CCCCCCCCCCCCCCCGAACTGAAGTCACACAAATGAATGTTCAATTGGGACGGCAGAGAGTATCAAAGCTCTGTACCAAAGGCAGAAACATCTCACGAAAGACAACAAATTAGAGACCATATGCCCTTTTGAGCAGTCAGCATGTATGTCTATTCTTTAAAATATCATTCGTTCAAACAAATTTTCCAAGAAGGGACTATCTATACTTCAATATCCATACATGATAATTTGGTGAAGTGAAAATACGTCCACCTTATATTGTTAGGTGGGGAAAGTTGCCAAGAAATAACTATTTTTCCCATCATTAGATAGATAGATCTCTTACCCATGTGTGAACATGGATAAAACAAATCTTAATAGTGCTTATCTCAGGGTAGTATAAATTTAGCTGTTTTTTAGCTTTTTTTTTAAGCTTCTGTATTTTTCAATTATTTTTTAACAATGAGAAAGTATTATTTTTGAGAACACACAAAAATATGGCTCTTTAGCTTAGGTAAAAAATGCAATTATTACCTATATACAAGGTAGTCCCTCAGGGCCCAAGTGATTTACCTAAAGTCACATTGTGAGTTTGCAGCACTACTATATTTGGACTCCAGGCCTCTGATTCTCCCAAGCCTTGTGCCCTCTCCATTATTCCATGCTGCATTTCAAAATGAAGCATGAGGTCTGGCCCCGGCCTTTGAAGAGCTAATGACTGAGTTGAGGAGATAAGGAATCCAGGTAGGAAGCAGTGATCAAACATTGCAAGATGCTATCTATATAAGTAACTGCTGAAAATCCTTTTGTAAGTAGGGCGGCATATAAATCTCAAATGAAAGAGAATGCAATGTAATACTGCATGACACATACTGCGAATCCCTATGAATTCAAAGGTGTGGAAGAGGAGACTTAGTATTCCCAGAGAAGACTTCATGGGTAAAAGATGGATATGCTTTGAAAAGGCTAAGATCAGGAAGGATATTTCCATAAGGACATATCCAGGCAACATGACTGCTGATTGATGTTAGAAATAAGGCTCTGCATACTCTGGGGCAGTGGTCCCCAACCTTTTTGGCACCAGGTACGGGTTTCATGGAAGACAGTTTTTCCACAGACCGGGGTGGGAGGGGATGGTTTTGGGATGATGCAAGTACATTACATTTATTGTGCAGTCAAACCTCTCTGCTAATGATAATCTGTATTTGCAGCCACTCCCCAGTGCTAGCATCACTGCCTCAGCTCCACCTCAGACCATCAGGCATTAGATTCTCATAAGGAGCACTCATCCTAGAACCCTCACATGCGCAGTTTACAGTAGGGTTCACGCTCCTGTGAGAATCTAATGCTAATGATCCTGCAGATCTGACAGGAGGTGGAGCTTATGCAGTGACGTGAGCGATGGGGAGTGGCTGTAAATACAGGTGAAGCTTTGCTCCCTTGCCCGCTGCTCACCTTTTGCCATGCAGCATGGTTTCTGACAGGCCATGGACCAGTATGGGTCCATGGCCCTGGGGTTGGGGACTGCAGTACCGGGGAATAGGGAAACGAGCCTAGATAGGTGGAGTGGGGCCAGGTCACGGATGCTGGATGCCTTCAAAAGTGAAAAAGAAAAGAAAAAAAAGAGAGAATGGTTTAGATATGATGTGGAAAGAAATGGTAGCCATAGACAAGTTTCACCAAGAGAATCATGGGACAAAAGCCCTTAAATGGTATCAGCCTCCCAGCAGTGTGTAGGGCGGACTGGCAGGAGAGCCAGGCAGTCCCAAGGTCTAGTACAGGGCTATGGAAGTGATGTCCTGCAGCGTAAACTGGCAAGGAATCAGAATTAGAGGTGTAATGAAAAGGCTGAGTCACAAGATTCCAAGGTTTTGAATGGATGTCTCTGAAAACAGTGATTGCCTGACAGGGAGGTGGTTTAAGGTGAAGTTCTTGATCTCAGAAGAAAGCAAAGAGGATAGAAAACATTAAGTGTTCCTGTTCACTAATGTTATTACTGTTTATCCATGTAGATTTGATCACTGAGGCAAGAGGCCAGGTTCAAACCTCTAATCTGTAAGACAGTTTGATTCTGTCCTGAAGAGTCACCCATGCTTCTTTCATTTCACTCAGCTATCACAAACACAGGGTGTCAAAAATATGGAAGACAGACAAGTCGATACTAATTCAAGGAAAACAATTTATTAATAAAAAAACAAGTAAAATTCCTCCAAATACGAACACTTGATCAATAGCATTTTCTTTCATTAAGAACAGGATCTTGTGTGGCTTAAATAGCATTCGAACATTTTCTTTTGATTTATTTGTGAAAGAAAAAAGAGAGATTACAAATGTAAAGAATGGTCTAAAATACAAGTAGTTTTGTCTTCCCTGTGTCTGCTTAGGAATTATACATTTTGCTTGAAGTGTTCCTTAAGAAATGATTTATCTTCACTCCGTCTGCCCTGTCAGGGACACCTTGGTTGGGTCAGAGTGGCCGGTTTAGCTGAGACCCATTGCCTCTGAACCTTTAAACAGACAGTGCTTTGAATTTCATCTCCGAGATCAGGTGACATCCAAATCCACTTAATGTGTAACTGGTGTGGTTTTTGATGTCACCGGAGACCTTGATGAAATTACAATCCTATTAGTCATGATGGGGGAAGACAGGAGACCTTAGGTGGCTAATGTTCCATTCATAACAAGAAAGAGCCGTTTAGCATTTGTAAAGGGCATTGATTTCTGATAGTTCCCTAAAGAACAAGGCTCAAGTGAAGAAATATGACCAGAAAAAGCTTGGGAAAGAAATGATAGAAAAGGCGAGATTGCATTTACCCAAACAACTTAACTCTGTGTACTTTTTACAACTTCACTTGAATCAAAAGACTTGAGTCTTCATGTAAATGTGGATAAGAGGAAGGACAGGAAGGACAAGCTCAGCTACACAGAGATTCTGTTACTGAGAAACCTGGGGAATTACACCGTGCCCTTGATTGATGCCAAGGAGGTGTCTCTAAGTATAAAGGGTAAATGGAGGTTATGTGGAAAAAGGGTTTTAATCTGGGTGATAAATTGCCAGATTCCATTATGCTTAATGAATGTCATCAATGCATAGCTAGACTCAAGAAAATAATAAGACCCCTTTCAAAGCCTAGTATAAACAAATTAAAAGAATTAATAATAAAAATCCTATTAATGTATATGCAATTTCAAGAAGTTAATGAAGTCGATTTAAAAAGTTTGGCTAATGTATTTTTAGCATTTTTTTAAAAACCAAATCCCTAATCATCAAATAGATTTGTTCTTTGGGTTTGGGTTTTGTTTTTTTTTTTAACCCAAATATATCCTATGTAAGACTTAACGAAGTACTTTTTTTTTTGGTTAACTCTTCTCCAGGGAGGGGTCCTGCTAGAAGTTATAGGATATGACAAAGAGAATGTTACAGGCCTTTGAATGTGTAAGCTGGTTATTGACCTGAAAGTAACAAATGAGATTAATTGAAGCGAATTTGCCAAGTCTCGATATGCCTCCTAACCAAATGGAAACTACCAGAAGACAAGGGCTCTTAGTCACCTGCCTGGTAAAGCATAAATCTTTTGCTTCTCAATATAAAGGCTCAGGTAGGAAACAAGAAAAAGGATCTACAAAGATCTATGTGTGGTTCAAATTAGAGGTGGTTGTCTAATCAGCTATGCATAGCTAGACCGAAGCTAAGACCTCTGGTGCCAGATGACAGCAAATTTGCTGGGTTTGCATCAACAAATTTTTGTACAATAAATCCTCAGTCATGGATTAAAAATCAGATTCTCACTTGTTGCCAATAGGAGTCTTTTAAGCCATCATTTAAAAAAGAATCTTCATCCTCAAGTGTATAATCAAAGCACATGGGAGATGAGAAAAAAGGTAGCCCATTTTGTATTTAAATCCCTAGGTGAGAAGGCACAATCAGACATCTGTGTGTATTTAGATTTCCATGAAAACAAATGCCATGTGCTCTGTAATGCCATGTGAAATAACATAACTCATGGGGTTTGGATGGCCCCAAGGAGTGTGGAGATTGCAATGATGTCCGCTTCAGAAGTTAGGAACAAACTTGTTTGTAATATTACCAGATATTATTCAGTGTCTGGCACACAGAAAGCACTCAATAAATATTTCTTCAAATCTTAATGGAAGAGTGAGTCCTTTTATATACAATCTGCTATATAAAGTTTGTACATCCTCTGTTTTACTACAAAAATAATATATGTTCTCATCCACATATGCTTTAACCTCTGAATCAATAAAGAATGGGAGCTGCTGCCTCTTTCTGAAAATTGTTATTTCCTGGGCTGTTAACATGCTGTTCTTCCCACCCGCTGCCTCCCCGGTTCTGCCCCTACTGCTCAGTACTTCTATATTGGGCTTCCTCCTCCTCTCACTTACTGCTGCCTCAAACTTATTCATTTTCTTTTTTTTTTTTCTATTGTTTTTACTTTTTTTTTATTTCAGCATATTATGGGGGTACAAATGTTAAGTTTACATATATTTTCTAATCACAGATTCATTGACTTGTATGACTTCAACAAATGCCTCTATGCATCCCTGCCCTGAAATACAAACGTACCATTATATTAGATTTTGTAAGGAATGAGGAGTAGATTTAATCTAAGGTCCCCATCCTATGTGTTTACAACATAGTTTAGTAAGAAATGCATGTATACACTCAAAGGTAGATGACAATTTTAAGGCCAAACGAGCAGATGCTGAAGAACTATAATTAGAGAAGAGAGCCTTGTTGTTTCTGACAAAGGAGATGACATTGAGTGGTCCTTGAAGCATTCATGGGAATCTCTCAGGGGAGAGAACATCAGGAGGCTCCACTGTCAAGAGCGAAGATGGGATGAGAAGTGCAGGGCTGGTTTGAGGTCAATAAGGAGACGGCTGGGCCTGCCATGAAGGTTTCATTACAGGAATAATAGGGAACATCATGGGAAGGCAGTTGGACCCATTCTAGAGGCCTTAAAATGCCAGATTAAAGAATGGATTTGATTTCATAGGAAAAAAAGGATCTAAAAGGATCTATGTGGGATTTTAAGCCTGGAAGAGACTTAATAAAAATGATCTTTTCTGTTTCCTACTGACCATAAGATACTTTCTCAATATCTCATCATTGCATGCTTATTTCAACACCCATGTTTCTTATTTCCTTGTCCACTGGCATAGCCATTTCTGTCAGTGGAAACAACATTCTTCTTGGATTCAAATGCTGATATTCTTGGAAGCATCCTTGATGTTTGTCTCTAACTTCAACACCATTTCAAGGTTCACTGACCAAAATCACCTTGGGGATGCTTTAAATAAACACATATTCCTAGACCCTGTTCCAGACGAACTGAATAGTGGTAGATGTTAGGACCAAGATTTCCACCTGTTATATGATGACTCAATCTTTGAGTAATTGCCACTCTTCCTTCCAAACATCTTTCAACCTTCCTGTTTCTCTTTAGACCTACTGCAATCACCATAACCCAGAACTTCCTCATTCTTGAGCAGTTACTACCCAAGGCACCTTCTGGGTTGCATTCACTCTAAGATCAGCATCTTCTTTGTAGAATTCACTTAGGCTCCAGGAAAATACTAACAGAATGGTAGCTCAGATCAGTGGTACCTGGATGTTTCAGTGATTGTGATTCTAATGCAAACACTTCCCCAGTAGGGAAATAAAATACTTAGGTATAAATCTTACCAAAGATGTATAAGATCTATATGAGGAAAACAACAACTCTGATGAAAGAAATCAAAGAGGTAAATAGAAATATTCCATGTTCATGAATAGGAAGACTCAATATTGTGAAAATATCAGTTCTTTCAAATTTGATCTATAGATTCAGTGCAATCCCAATCAAAATCCCAGCAAGTTATTTTGTGCATACTGACAAATTGATTCTAGCGTTTATATGGAGAAGCAAAAGACCCAGAATAGCCAACAATATTGAAGAAGAACAAAGTTGGAAGACTGACACCACCTGACTTCAAAACACACTATAAAGCCACAGTAATCAAGACAGTGTGTGGCACTGGTGAAAGAATAGACAAGTACCTCAATGGGACAGAACAGAAAACACAGAAATAGACCCACATAAATATAGTTAACTGATCTTTGACAAAGGAGTAAATGAAATACACTGAAGAGAAGAAAGTCTTTTCAACAAATGGTGCTGAAACAAGTGGACATCCACATGCCAAAAAGTGAATCTAGATACAAGGTTATACCCCTCACAAAAACTAACTCAAATGAATCACAGATTTAAATGTAAAGCACAAAACTGTAAAATACTACATGATAACATGGAATAACAAGGTGTAATCATGCTGCTTGGTATTTACCCAAAGGAACTGAAAATACGTCCATACCAAAACCTGCACACAGTTGATTTTAGCAGCTTCATCCCTAATTGCCAAAACTTGGAAGCAACCAAGGCCTTTTTTTGATAGGAAAATGGATAAATAAGTAGTGGTACATCCGCAGTACTGAATAATAGAATATATCATTCTATTATTAATACTAGAATAATAATATGGAATTATATTACTGAAAGATAGCATAGAATATTATTAGTATTCTAGAATAGAATAATATTCTAGTACTGAATAATAGAATAGAATAATAGAATATTATTCAGTACTAGAAAGAAATGAGCTATTAAGTCATGAAATAACAGAGCGGTAGGCACAGTGGCTCACGCCTATAATCCTAGCACTTTTGGAGGCTTAGGTGGGAGGATCACTCGAGGCCAGGAGGTCAAGACCAGGCTGGGCAACTTAACAAGACTTCATCTCTACAACAAAATAAAAATTTAGGTGGGCATGGTGGCACACACCTATAGTCCAAATTATTCGGGAGGCTGAGCAGAAGTATCGCTTGAGCCCAGGAGTTTGAGGTTGCAGGGAGCTATGGTGATACCACTGCACACTCTAGCCTGGGTGACAAAGGGAGACCCTGCTTCTTACAAAAAAAGAAGGCAAGACACAGAGGAACCTTAAATGCCTAATTCTAAGTGAAAGAAGCCAATTTGAAAAGGCTATATACTGTATGATTCCAATTATATGACACTCTGGAAAAGGCAAAACTATAGAGACAATTAAAAAATAAGTAGTTGCCAGGAATTAAGGGGTTAGGAGGGATGAGTCAACAGAACACAGAGGATTTTTGGGGCAGTGAAAATACTCTGTATGATTCTATATGGTGACTGTCATTATACATTTGTCCAAACCCATGGAATGTACAACACCAAGAGTAAACCCTAATCTAACTATGAACTTCGGGTGATGATGTTGTGTCAATATAGGTCCATCAATTGTACCAAATGTGCCCACTCTGGTGGGGGATGTGGATAATGGGGAAAGCTATGCGTGTATAGGGGTAGGGAGCTTATGGGATGTCTCTGTACCTTCTGCTACATTTTGCTGTGAACCTAAAACTGCTCTTTAAGAAAGTAGTCTACTAAAAACAAGCAAAAACAAGCATAAAATCTACCTTTCTCTGTGCTGTTGGTATTCAGAGCAAGGAGAGCCATATTCAAAGAACATTACCATAACAGCCACGCGACTGGGGAAGTAATCAGCCTCAGGAAAATGCTCACTAAACTTTTTACCCAAGGGCCAAGTTATCTTTCCTCTTCTCAGAAATACTCAGAGGCCTCCTGAAAGTCCATTAAGGAAAGAACCCAAAGCCAACTGGATTTCGAACTAACCTAAGTGGAACAACCCCAAATTCACAAATTCAGTTACTGTGTCCCTGTGTCCTTCTCCAGCCAGGGCTGCACTGCCACAGCCCGGCAGAGGGTGGCGAGAAGCTGTGCTTATCTGGCAAGGGGTCCCCACTGTTGTTCTAAGTGGCGGATACTTATTTGAAAACATACTGCTTCCCATAATCTTACCCTGTTTTTGACATTTTAGAACTTACCCACCATACTTTCTTATGTTCTAAGAAAATTATATTCTTTTGGTGTTCTTCTAGGGTGTCGGTAATGTTATAAGAAGATAGAATGGGCTGGTGTGGCCAGAACTGTGAGATGAGCTACATGAAATCAACCTAGCATATACTTAAAGATCTAAAAAAGAAATGGAAAATAACCTGAAATGGATAACAATCCAATATTTAAGAGTATGTGTGTAAATGATTATAGGAAGTCCAAAAAGGGAAATGGGTCCAATTTCTGAAAGACCAGCATGGGTAGGAAAGAGAGGGCTTCAGTGTGTGCCCAGTAAACCCAAGTCGGGAAGTCAGCGGTGGCAGGACCAAATGCTGGTGAGGCATGTAGGGGACAGATGTATGGTGGCCCCACAAAGAGGGGCTGGACAATGCAGTCAAGCACAGGTACAATAAATATTCAACAAGCATCTGTTGGATGGATGAATGAATGAATTTCCAAGGATGAAGGTATCGAAAATGAGGAACTAACTACAATACATGACAGCTGACATCTCAAATTCAGAATATTTAAACCTAACAAAACTAATGCATGTATAAAGGAAATGGTATCAGAAATTGGGAATAAATTTCAGTAAATGGTGACTAACATCTGAAACTCAGTATGTTCAAATGCAAATAATACCATGTCAGTGTGGCACTGCCATTCACCCACCCCAGGAATCTGGGTGTCGCCCTCAACTCCTTCTCCCCCATTTGCCAGAATCCCTGTGCCACCCAGTTCTTTTGCTTCAACATTCTAAATACCCTTGAAATATACCCCCTTCTTCCCCTCCTCATTGCCATGTCATTAACTTCTGTCTTCTTACTTTCACTGAGACTGTGGCAATGACTTTGTTGCCAGTCTGCCTGGCTCAGCTCTCATCCCTCCTCCTACCCACCCTACAAACTGCAGCCACAGTGATCTCTCCAAAACACCTACTTGATCACCACACGCTCCTGCTTAAAACCTTCTGGTGACTTCCCACTCTCTACAGAATGAAGTCCAGAACATCAGGGCCTTACGTATCTCTCCAGTCTCATTTCTTGCCATTTCCCATTTGATTGCACTGGGACTACGAATATGAAAGGCTGCATAGCACATTACTGAGAGCTCATCTGCAACAGCACTAAGTATTGCTGGGGCTACCCATGTGAAATGAAGGGGAAGTTGCTGCTGATATAGCCTGTCCCTGTAGGGAACTTGAGTTCCTTTTTGGATGAGTACAGATAACCTCACCGCTCTGTAGAGAGAGCTGAAAGAAACTGTGGGGACTGTGTTCATTTGTGAGTGGCCAGAAATGTCTGAGATATCACGCATCATGTTTTTGGAGTTCCCTGAATAAAAGGTATTAGGAAAAATCTAACAAATACAAAAAATTCCTACAAATTCCCTGCCTTGTCTTATTTTTCTGAGTCATTAATTTTTTTCCTATACACTGGGCTCTCTCACTTATCTATCCCGATCTATGTAGAGACACCCATATATCTCTAGTGTCCTTTATTTTAGGTTAATACTACCCAAATGATATATAATAAAAAGAGACAATCTGCTATAAAACCCAAACTGCATTACTATTCATTTCAAAGCCAAATGCAAATTGTTTGGGATTAGTCAAAGTTTCACATTATTATACATATCAATGGATTCTGAAAAGTATATACAGGCTGAAGTAAGTACAGTAAAAATGGTACGACAATCTTCTTGAATTATTGGTGCATGACGCAGCAAAGAATTTTGCATATAATCATACTATTTAGACCTCACTAAGCAAGTAAGAAGAAATAACTTATTCCCGTTACTAAATCTCACCTGGATCAAAAACTGGGAAGAAAAACCAGAGGAAAGCACTCAACAGAAGCATTTCACTTAAAGGGCCCTCAGGTAGAGCAAAACAAAGTTAGAAAAATGGGTTGGAGTAACACCTTCAATTTCTGCCCAGCTAGGCATCCAGTGACCCCCCCCCCATTTACCTGGAAAGAATGCAGAGACCACCTACCATGTGCAAAGCAGTGTGATGCTTAGAAGAAAGGTGTCATGAGACCAGGGAAATCCCTAACTCAGGGCACAGGCTAATCAGCTAGTGCCAGGACTCCTGCCCCCAAAATCAGCAGTCACAGGTGAGGACATGCTTAGACAAAAGTACAAGCAGGCTCATAACAAGGTGTGTTATGTGTATCACTGGCATTTTGTGGAATGATTTTAGACTGTTCACAGAAAAATAATACTTATACTTTATAGTTGTGTACTGAGTTTGGGATATACTAGAACAAAATAAAAACAACTTTTTAACTTTTATGGAAAGTTTAAAAAGCTGACTTAAAGAAAAATAGTGAGTAAATGATAGCACAGGTCTTACTGGGGATATGGAAAAATCATAAAGGTTATACCCAAACAAGTGAAGTTTGGGAAAACCTGGACCAAACCAAAGAGAGAAGATAAAGCATGTCTGGGGGTTGAAAAAAAATCTACCGCTAACACTGAACGAGCCCCATATAAAATCCCCAGATAGATATTTTTTTTCCTGCTTTTTGGATAAATTACAGAAACTGAATAATCAGAATTCTCATGTAAACTCTCAAATTTTCACAAGATAACCAGTTTGGAGAATCTGCGTCCAACTTTGTAGCTGCCATCAGCCAGGTTTTGTATTCAATTGTTCCTTCCACCAGGTGCAGATCAGGTGGGGTGTGGGCCTGCAGAGTGGCAGGTATAATTAACCTGCCAGCCCTTCCTTCCCAGGTGTAGCCCCTTCTAGCAGTAGGGGAACATCTCACAGCCAGAGAAAGGGTATCAGAGGGAAAGCAGCATCTGCCACCCAGGAAATTAACTGAAAAATATGAAATCTTTCCCCCCTATTCTGTCTCACCCCAGTTCAGAGCATTTTAATTGCAGAGGGTCTAAGCTCATTAAGTGCTGCTCAACTGTTGTCAGAAGATTATCACGTATTAAATTTAAAACCTATATGGTCTTCATTCTTCCTGATAAAAGTTTGTAAGGGTATTTTTCCAGAAGCCCAATCTCGAATGAGTGTGGAGTGGTGATTTGTTAAGGAGCTTATCCTGCCAATGTGGATGTGAGCAATTTGTTTCTAATTATTTCAATAAACGAGCTTTATAAGAAATCCCAATAATAAAGTAACTTATGCCACAGAAGAATAAATCCTGGTGCTCTCAATATCCAGATAACGTAACCACGCTATTAAGAGCTGCCTCATCAATAATGATAGTCTTCGTATAATGATAGAATTCTATTTACATAATACACCAATGGTGCCTAATGCAAAACAGGGTTTATATACAACATTAGCTGAATTTGCAGCATGAATTCACATTCCACCTTTGCATTGGTCAGAAAGCATTATTTCACACTTCACTGCTCTAACAAATAAATTAATAAAGCTCACCTCGTTTCCTGTAAGTCCCGATGTGCATAGCTCTCGATTGGAAATAATAATATCCTCTAGTCTTGCCCTTGCATGTCCTTTGAATCATTCTCTGAGAGAGAATTACTTTCTGGCCTGCCCCACCCTGCATCTGAACTCCAGATGTGTTCAAACTGCATTCCAGCCAAAGTGAGGGAAGAAATCTCAGAGCTAGTGATGGCCTCATCATTTCATGTCAAGTGAAGTGAGGAAAGTTACCAGGATCTTCTTGTTCTTTAAAAACTCACAAAATACCAAATTCCATCTTTCTAGGATAAAAATGCAGTGAGGCACCCCACACCCATATTTTTGCTTGGATTGTCAGCTCCATGTAGACAGGAACCATGGCCACCTCGTTTCTTGACTTTTTTAACCTCAGTACCTGGTACGGGCAGATGCTCAATGCCTGGCCCACAGCAGGTACTCAGAGAACACTTGTGGAATAAATAGCAAACATTATTCATGTTACATCCCAGATCTGACAAAATGATCCAATGTAACACACTTCAAAGTGCTGTAAAATACATTTGCTCTTTATTTTACCAGGTATTTCATACTCATTCTTGTGTGAGATATTTTGTGAGATATAAAATAATAGAAAGTGCTATTTATAGTCAGATAAAGGGAATCAGCTCAGCACAATGAAAACACCAGCAAGCAAATAAATGTATGTGCTTCTTCGGAAAGATCTTTGTAATATTATAACATATAAGTGTCAAAAAGCAAAGTGTGGAAATACGAGAGAGAGAGAGAGAGAAACAGACAGAGAGGGAGAGAGACAGACAGACAGAAGAATAATCTTTACTTTTGGGCCCTTTGAATCTTATCCTGTAGGATCTACAATCGAATTTCTCCTTTTAGAAAGGAAAAAAGATATTTATTTTTCCCTCTATATTTGTTAGTATATTTATGTGCGGACACAGACAGACAGGCAAGATTTATACTAGCACTAGAAGAAGTCTAAAAGGTCACACACCAAACTGTTCAAACTTTTTAATGATGTTATTAAATCTGATGGGTAGGGTTTGGGAGATTTTCACTTTCAATTTTATGCATTTCTGTACTGTCTGAATTTTTTTACAGTGAGCACGTATAAATTTTTTAGTAAAATCAAACAATTCTAATTTTTTAAAAAGTCACAATAAATAACCACATTTTGTGGTATGTACTGAGTGTTTTAGGAGCTCAATAAAACTTTAATTGTCTGGAATGTCATTAATCAAAGACCTCAATCAACCAGGATTTTTTTTTTCCTGTGTTCTATTCTTAGGAAAAAGCAGCAAATCATACGAAAATAAATTCCTATCAAGAATTTAGGTAGCAGCATTATTTGTCCATAGTGAGTAGTTTTAGTGTATGGCACAACAACTAATCCTTCAGCTCTTTAATTTATCTATCTTCACCTTTGTCTCTGCACATCGACGTTTAGACCTTTGCTATTCTATGTGTGGTCCCAAATCTCAGGCCCCATCCAGACCTACTGAATCAGAATCCCTGGGAGTAAAGTCCAGGAATCTGGGGTTTAACAAGTTCCCTAGGTGGTATACATGCACATTAAAGTTGAGAAGCACTAGTTTAGAAGACTGAGCCTGAGTTCCTGCATGATTATTAACTTACAAAAAAAGAGAGACTTATTTCTATTAGACTGTCCATTTAAAAACAGAAAAGTAGACACTTTACATATTATGCAGGAAATGCTAACCAATGTTAACCATTAAACAAAATTAACTAGACATATAGTCAGCCCCCTCTTATCTCACCAAATTGTTGGAAATGACATTAGACTACAACACAATAAAAGATAGTGGAAAATTTCAACTCCAGAACAAGTTTGGGAAAGTATAATCCTACAGTTACTTGTTTTAACCATCAGGCAGTGCTCATGCATTGGCAGGGGAAAGAACAAGATCACAGAACTAGGATGATAAGGCATGGCACTTATGGTGCTACCACTCCTCATCCCATACTAATTACAGACATAACCAATCAATTACAGGGCTTTCTCCTCCCAGCCAAGATGCAGCACCAGAATCCTCCTCAGTAGAGCATCACAGGCAGCCTTGATTCATGGATCAAAATAAGCACTTCAGAAGAAACATTTAAACATCCCTGTTTAAAACCTGCTAGACATGATAAATCACTTTTAAGAAATGATAAATGAAAGATGGATAATTTAAGGCTCCATTGGGTGAGCAAACCAAATATGAGAGATTCACAATGACCAAGGACTATTCCCTATTATCTAGAAATGTATTTAGCTCCATTCCTCAAACTGTCTGATTAGTGGAGAATGAGATTAGAAATGAGAATCACCAAGCATTAGAGCCAGAAGGACTCTTATAGACTATCTAGTTCAACTGCTTCTCTCACACAGGAGGAAGTACTGATCTAGAGGAATCACAATGGCAAAATCCCATAGTTATGGAAGAGCCCAACTGGGAATCGATTCTTATCTAACCAGGATTTCTCCCAATGCACCAAATGGCTCCTAAAGCCACAGCAGCCGGTGGTGGAAAAAACTGGATACAGATGTGCTTATGGATTCAGAATCAAAGAACCATATTGTCCCCCAGTTCAGGGAAAATTCAGGTTCATGTGATGGTGGACCATGCTCCTTGGTAAGAGGCTGTAGCCGGCCACCAGGGATCCCCGTGCTGGTGGACTGGAGGGTAAGCTACAGAAGGGGACAGTCCCAGGGCCCCTGCACAGCTACTTCTGGGAGCCTTGTGTTCTTATGTCCCCCACAGTACTCAGATTTAACACATTCCAAATTAAACTCATGGTTTTCACTGCACACCTGCGCAAAAACAACAACAAACCTAGTCCTCCTCTTCTAGTAGTTGTCTGTGAATAAAACCACTATTCATACAACCGTGTAGGGCTGAAGACTAGGAGTCGTATTTGACTCTTCCCTCTTTCTCAATCTCAAATCTAACCATTAATAACATCATCATCAATTTTATCCCTAGACATCTGGGGAATCATCAACTTCTCTATATCCTCCTCATAATCAGGCCAGTCGTAAACACTATCACCTCTTGCCTAGACCTGCAATAGCTGGTTAACTGGTCATCCCACCTTTATTAATATTACGCCCCTCTCCCCACTCTGTTCACATTAGTGGTCAGAACGACTTCTTCCAAATGAGAATTCTGACGATGTCACTTACCCCCATTTAAAACCACCCAATACGTTCTCATTGGTGTTAACATGACACTCAAGTCCCTGCAGGATCTGACCCCATCTGTCCTTCCTGCCTCTCCTTACCTCCCCTCTGATCTCTGCACACTTGTCCTCCCTCGGTTTCCCCCGCGCCTCACAGTCCCTTTACCACAGGGCTACTGCTTCTACCATAAGCTTCTCCTCTTCCCGGATCCTTGTCTGTCCTCCACATCTCAGCTCCAGAATCACTTCCTCGGGGACGCCCTTTCAGATTCCCTTGTGTAGACCATTTCTCATGGGTAGGTGTTTACTCTCATGGGTAAGTATTGGTTTCCTCAGGAGTCTGGCATCAGTTTATAATTATACATTCACCAGGGCATTACATGGTCAATGTCTGTCTCCTCAGTCACCACCTCATTCTCAGTAGTCTACAGACCCCATGGCAGCAGGAGACATGTGCACTCCACGTCCTCTTTAGCTAACCATTCTATCCTCAGTGCCTAACCAAAGGCCTGGCACACAGTAGATGACCAATAAACTCTAAATAGAATGAATGAATGAACGAACAAGTGAAGGCGTAGTGTGTAAGCGTACACCCCTGGTTATGAAGCGATTAGAAGAATAATCATTCACAAGTTCCAAGCACATGTAAGAGTGATACATTCTAGGATTTCTGAGGGAAAGTAGCTCCTTGGCTGTATCAATCATTCATAAAGCCCACCCAGATATTTCTGTAAAATGGCCTCTTCCTGGGACACGTGGTATATCCTAAGACCCAGGCCACGCCATTCCTCTGGGTTCAGACATACGGCTGTGATATCTTATGTCTCGTCATCGCAGACCAATTCTCCAGGTGTCACACCTCATAATTTGAGGCAGAGATGCCAAGTACATAGGTACCTGCATTAGTCCCAGGTAAGGGATAATGATTAACCTGAGCACTGTTAGCAAGAGAACACACCAGAGGGAAGTGCTTAATGCCCTGGTATTTATTAGAGACTCGACATGGGAGAACAGCAGGGAACACAGTGTTCTCCCCCTCTCCATCACAGTCTTGAAGTTCCTAATATCCACAGCTGATAATTAACTGCACTGAATGATCCACCTGTTTCTAACTCGTGCCACAGCAAACTGCATCACAGTGTTTTCGTAGTAGTTATTAACAAAATAAGTAGAAAGTATGGTCCTATGCTTGTTCATACATGTACATGGGTACAAACCTGTGAGTGCCTGCACACATGCTCTCTCTCTCTCTGTCTGTCTCCCCTTTCCTCCTTCCCTCCCTCTCATTTGCCAGAGAACTCCAATGTTGATCAATGAACTAAATTTTTTCCGCACAAAATTACTTTGCTCTTTCAGTGTGGCCATTTTGTGGCTTGTTCCTTCAGCAATAGAATCCCGAAACTGAGATTAACCTTCAGAGTGTACTGCACCAATAGTGTGGTCATCTAAGTAATATTTTGATCAGAACAGTCCCCTCTTTGGAGGATACTCAAAGCACTCCAATCAAATCCTTAGCACGGAAGCAGCCTTCAACCTCGCCCCCCGCCCCCCACAGTTAGGAATGGCAGGTAACATTCACATGGTAACAGTCACCTATAAAAAAAAAAAAAGAAAGAAAGAAATTAGGCCGTGTCCTGCGGGCAATTTCTGGCACGCTGGCTGTGACCCCACCCCTCCAGGCCCGCTGTTGTCAATGCCTGTGTATGTTTCACAGGACAAGTCCATGCATGGTGCCCTTCAGGCCCTAAGAGAGAAGACTGCTTCTGGTGGCTTCTATTTTATAAGTGGAGTCTATTTTAGCCTCTGGGAATGTTCTGGGTACCAGTCAGTGATGACTAGCTACTTGATTTTCCTGTCTGATGTGCCTATTACGTGCATACCAGAGAGGACACGCAGCAACATACACATGCCCCATGCCCTGGGAGGACCCATTTCCACACTGGTCCTCCTTTTGACCCAGCTCCCCAGACCTAATGTTTTGTTAGGCAAAGATCTTCCCTGGTTTCTTAAGGAATATGCTCTTTCTAATCTTAAGTGTCCCCTTTTCCTAAAACGACAACATTTCTTGGTTTTCTCTTGGCTCTTTCCATTCCTCCAGCCAGGACTTCCCTCTCCTCCTCACCCTTTTCATCTGCCTCTCATTAACCCTGGCTGCACTTACAATCACTTGTAGAATTAAAAATATGTAAACATGAGTATGTATGTGTGTATATGTATACGTGTGTCTGTATGTTTTCTCACATGCTCTGGCCTGTGTCTTGGCCCCAACCCAGACAAATTAAGGCCGATTTCTGGGGAGTGGGGCTCAGTCACTGATAATCTATAAAGGCTCTTCAGTGATTCCAGTATGTAGTCTAGGGTGAGAACCACTGCCTTCGAATTTCTTCACCTGATTATACCCTTTAATTTTCATTTACACATGCAGAATTTATTTATTGATAATATATTCATTTTTACTTATGGGGAATTTTATATGCTCTAAGCACTGTGTTGGGCACTGAGAATGCCTAGATATTTAGACACATCCTTCTTTCATATTGGTGTTTTGGAAATTCCTATACTCAGCCCTCCTGTTCTTCCCACTTGTACTTTCCCCATCATCCTGCCAACTGCCATCTGCTTTCTTAGGGCCCCCAAGTCTGAATCTTGAGTCCAGAAATCTACCCTGGACCCTCTTGAGACCAGTGCATCTGATTACACATCAGACATTCTGGCTTGAGTCACTCATGTCAAGCCAAACCCAACATAGCAACAACGGAATGTTCTGACTCCCCACTGAACCCCTGCCTCCTTCTCTATCTCCTTACTGCCTCACTGTCCATCTGGTCACCCATGTTTTAAATCTGGAGAGTCTCGTTTCCCATCCCTTCTCCCTGCACTCCCAAACCCTCATCCTCTAAATCAGTTGTTGTTGTCTCCAAAACGCTGTGTCCCTATTCTGCCCTCCTTGCTTCTCTCTCGGGCTGCTGGTGGGTCTCCCTGCATCCAGTGTTGCTACAATGGTCTCATCTTCAGCAGAATCACCAGAGTAAACTGTCTCAAGGGAAAATCAAACCATGTCATGGCTTTCTGTTGCTCAAGGGTGAAGTTTAACCTGGCACACAAGGCCATCCGCGATCTGACCCTTTCCTGGCTCTCCAGTCCCCACTGGAATGAATCACGAACCCCCGAATAAGGCTACAGCAACACAGGGGTCTTACAGCTTCCCTTTGCCAGAGAGGCTCTTCCTTACCTCTCTTCCCCATGGCTGTCCTCATGCAGTCTTCTTTGTCTGTAAAACTCACCAACTCACCCCTTCCCACATACACACATCCTGATAGTGGTGCTGCCATGATACTAACTGCGCATGTCCAGCACAGTCATGTGCCACATATCGACATTTGGGTCAATGACAGATCGCATATACGATGGTGGTTCCCCAAGATTATAATACCGTATTTTTACTGTGCCTTTTCTATGTTTAGCTACACTAATACTTACTATTGTGTTAGAATTGCCTACGGTATTCAGTACAGTAACATGCTGTACATGTTTGTAGCCTAGGAGCAATAGGCTATCTCATGCAGCCCACTTGTGTCGTAGGCTATACCACTGAGGTTTGTGTAAGTACACTCTATGATGTTCACACAGTGACAAAGCCACCTAGCGATGCATTTCTCAGAACATATCCTCATCATTAATCAATGTATGACACTATATTATACCACTGAAAATAAGTGTAATACGTGTCTATGTTTCTGTATTCCCCATTAGATGGCAAACTCCCTAAAGACAATGACTATGGCCGTTTTGTTATTGCTTTCATTATTATTTTTTTTATTTTCAGAAGCTAGAACAATGGCTGGAACATCTCGAGTACTCAGTAGATGCTTAGGAATGAATAAATGAAGACTTGACTTCCTCCCCTTAAGAAGTTTAAAATCTAATAAATTTATTTTAGTTTTTATATCCATTTAGCCAAGTCCAGAGATAGTTTCTTTTCTCCAAAACTCTTCACATATACTCCAAAGGTCTGTTACACTTAAATACAAACAACAATTTAATTCAGCATTGGGAGTATATAGCTCACCATAATATTCCAAAAGTACAGAGGGATCATGCGAATTATTAAATCATAAGACTGACATAAAATGACATTCTTAGAAAGCAACAGAGTCTAAAACTGACCCTTGGCTTCTCATAATTTGATCATTTTTCATAGAAATTTCTTAGCGGAGAACTGACTCTAGAGTCACGTCAGTACAGAAACCAGGTTATACAATCAGGCCAATGAGACTGGTCTGCTGAGTCAAGAGCATCGGCTGATCAAATAGTCGTATGTCCAAACCAGCCAGCTCTTTTTGGAAACTAAATTTTTGGATGTTATGTCAAAGACATGAATGAGTGGAACAGAGCTTTCTAAGGGAGAAATTATACATTATGCTGATTTTATTAGAGATTTGAGTGGAAACCACCGAGCCATTGAGTAATAAACTCAGGTTGACCTTGTCAAAGTCCTACACCTAGCGGCATTTTGAGAACTTCTTGGTTCCGCCTCTTTGTTCCAAGTTGTTCAAACTTTAGTTGAACACATGAAAGTTTTCAGTTATCAAAAATGTGCTTATATATGCACATTATTTCACATTCATCTGCACCTGCCTAATAGTCATCACCAGAGGCCCTGGAAATATTTAGAGAACCACTGAAGTGTGAGCAATAGCTAATAAAAAATTCTTGCAGTTTTAATTACAAACAAAAAGCAGGCATGTTTCAACTCTATGAAATGGATCTGGAATATCCAGGGAACTGCTGTTTGTAACTATACATAAATTATATTCATCTTTTACATTGAGTGTAAGCATTACAGAATGATATATAAAGCCACAAGTCCCAATATTTATGAAAATATTAATTCTACCACCTGTTTCAGGAGTTCTATCTAGCCCAACCTCCAAAACAAATTGAAATTAATAAACAAAAACTTGACTGACCCTTCCTGCCAGGGTCTCAAAGTCATCTTCCTATCTATGAAGGAAAGCAAAGGACTGCTAACACCCTTGGTGGTAGAAGGATTGAGAAGGAAAAGTGCTGTGTGTTGTCCAAAGGCAATTAGTGGTAGGAGAGAACCATGAAGTAAACCAATACCAGAGCTGTTCTTTCCTTCTGAGCTGTGACTGCTAAGAAATCATGATAAAAAATGAGGTGAGAGGTTCTTATCTGGGATCTTGGTCCCCATTTGCATATTTGTATGCTACCGCTTACTTTGTAACCAGTATGAGTACTAGGCGCTCAGCACACAAAGGCAAATTAGACTGACCACTGCCTTCTTCTCAGAGAAGCTCCCATAATTTATAACACTATTTGGTTCACATAAGTAATAACACTATTTGGTAAATGTGAGGGTGGAGACATGTGTTATTCATTCACTCTTGCAACAAATATGCTGCTTGACTTTTTAAAGCCAGATGCTGTATTAGGTACAAGTGAATTAAAACCAGTCTTTACTCTTGCATTGTTTATAGAAGGTCTCAAGATAGTAAATACCCAATTACAAAGTAGTGAGATTGGCCAAATGCATTGAAACACCTATCAGAGTCCTCCAACTCAGATGTAGAGGTCAAGGAAAACTCGAGATAGACCACCCAAGACAAGAGCTAAGAATGGGTATGCGTTAGTCAGATGGTGGAGGTGGGGATGGCGGAGCAGAGTGCTGCAGGCAGAGGGACCTAGAACCAGCAAGAACACAGTGCACTATAAGGAGTTCTGGACTAAAGTCTGGATAATAGTGTTCATCCCAAAAAGGTTTTGCATGGCAAAGGAGACAAGAGATATTACAGCCTATTAGTGCAGACCTTGGAAATTTTTATCCAAATCTTGCCAATGAATCAATAGGTCAATAAAAAAATAGTGATGCTTTTTACAGAACCCCCATGTACCATTTGTTGGATGAACCTCAAAAAACATAGAACAGAATTAGATCACATAAGGGAAGAGACAACTCAATTCATCAAAGAAGTCACCAGGCAGGTAGACAAAAGTAAAACATCCTTGGTCGCAAAGGCAGGCTCAGGAAGATAGAATCAAAGCTTTAAAATTCATGTGTGAAATGCATAACCTGGTCTGACAGACCTTAGCAGACAGAGATATTTAAAAGGCAGATTTGTTCACCTGGTCTTAAAATAGTAAAATTGAACATTTTTACCTTTCTTTGTAAAATATTAAGTGAGATAAAGAAAATGTTTAGCAGTATGCCTGCCAATAGTAAATATTCACTAACTGTTGGTGACTATCATCATCATCTATGAAAAACCAGTTAATAACTTCATGTAACACATTAGTCCAGATAGGAAACACTTTTCTTTCTTTTTTTGAGACAGGGTTTCACTGTCACCAGGGCTAGAGTGCAGTGGCATGATCCTAGCTCATTGCAGCCTCCAATTCCTGGGCTCAAGCAGTCCTCCTGCCTCAGCCTCTTTGGTAGCTGAAACTACAGGTGTGCACCACAACCCAGCTAATTTTAAAAAATTTTTTTGTAGAGATGGGGTCTTGCTATGTTGCCCAGGCTGGTCTCGAACTCCTGGTCTCAAACAATCCTCCAGCTTCAGCAGCCCAAAGTGCTGGGATTACAGGCATGAGCCACTGCGCCTGGCCAAGAAAAGCATTTCTTACTTAAGATAAAAACAGTTCTGACTAAAACATAGCAGCTTCCTACAGTGTTAGTGAAAGAACCCAGGCTGGGGTGTGTGTGGAGCCCAGCCTGCCAGCTTCTCTGCTCAGGACACTCTCCATCTGAGAGAGATGTGTAAGCTGGAAGGATTATGTAACTAACTCAACCCTTATCCATAAAGTCCTATTCACAGAAACACTCTTCCAGGCTATGAGGGGGGTTATTCTCCTCACAGATAATGGCTGGGGCTGAAGAGTTGCTTGGAAACAGAATATCCCAGACTTGTTTAGATCAGAACAGGTAAGACCCAGTAAGCCTTTCACATCAAATAGTACCGGCCATCACACTTGGCCTTGCCGTTAACGTGCACGGGAGAGACTGCCCTTCTAGTCATTATTTAAGTTGTGTGTTTAAATATTTTCAGGGAATTCTTGGAATTACCAGATCATTGTATAATAGTTTCCAGAAAAATTATCCTATGTTCATCCAAATACCTTCTATTTTCTTCAAGCCCCCATGGTCACATACGTAGCAAAGATAAATTATCCCTCTACCCAACACAGCATTTGTTTGTGCAAGTTTCTCTCTCTCCCCATGTCCCTCACTTTTTTATCTTTCAACTTTACCACCCAGTGCCAGTGACAATAACACAGGGGAGTAACTCCATTACCAACATATGTAAACTCCAACGGATATGGCTCTCTCACTTGGCGAGCTGAGGTATGCCATAAAAACGCTGCTTGGAGTTTAGTCAAGGTAAAGTTCAGTGTGCTTTGTCCATGTGAATGAAAGGTACAAACGAAATTAGGAAGCAGGAAGCGGAACTTCAGCCAAAGGGACCAAGTGGTTGCAAGGGCTTTGTCAGTGTGCAGGGGCTCCATTCACCTGGCCTCAGCTCTCCCTGCCAAGCCGACCTCAGCTGGTTTTCACCAAGTAAGAATGAATTATCCCACTCTGCTCCATTCCCTCTCAAGAACCATAGTGGCCCCTAAATGCTTCTCACATCACATTAAAACACCCAACATGGAATTCAAGGCCATTTATCCTTGGCTTGTGACCATACTAGTTAAGATACACAATGTATTAGTTTGCTAGAGCTGCCATAACAAAGCATCCCTCAGTTCGTAGAAGCATCACCCTGATCTCTGCCTCTGTCTTCACACTGTGTTCTCCCTGTGTGTATCTGTGTCCAAATTTTCCCTTTTTATAATGATATCAGTCATATTGGATTAGGGCCTACCCTAATGACCTCATTTTAATTTGATTACCTTTATAAGGACCTTAGCCTCAAACAAAGGCACAGCCTAAGGGATCAGGGGTTAAGACTTTAATGTATGAATTTTTAGGGGATTTAATTCAGCCCATAATACACAGTGATATCTTTGCCATTATTGTTTGGTGGAGTCTATAGAGCAGCAATTATAATGGAAAAGACACATGCCTGTTGTCAGATAGACTTAGATTCAAATTCAGCCTCTGCCATTTGCACCAAGTTGCCCTACTATGTGAGACAGAGATAACATTCCTATCATGCAGAAGGGTGTGAAGACTAAATTGGGTAAGCCACTTGGGTAATTGGGTAAGAAAGATGCTTGCACATTATAGATCACCAATAGCTATTTACACCCAGCTAGAGTGACCCATACCAGGCCTGACCTCTCTTCTAATAACCAAAATATAACACAAAAAAATCACACTTGTTTCCTTATTCCAAAAAAGGAAACCTTTAAGATAATTTTTAAAAATTCTCTCAAATATCTGTGTCTAACTCTAAGACTGTAAACATTCTCTCTTCCCATAACAAAAAAGCTTTCTTGTTGTTGCTGTTGATGGTTGTTTACCTGGCCCTATAGAAACCAATTTAAATGAATCCCTCTTATGACATCTTTTTGTATTTGAGTTCATTTGACCATTTGATTACAAGCTCTTGGAATGGAAGAACAATATATTCAATGACATGTGAAAATATTTTTCAAAGACAGCCTTTTTGTTAAGCACCTTCTCCACGTAATTCAACAGTAATTTAGTGAAATTATGAAGGGTACCTTTGTTTCCTAGTCTGTTCTTTCTCATTGACCTTGATGTCCACTGTCTACTAGGGTACGTGTGTTGCCTCTGCTAACCTTATTCTTAAAATCTGCTTGCAAAAAAGACATTGATGCAGTTTGGGGGATTAAGTAATAAATTCCTCTGGGCTGCTGGGTACTATTAATATTGGGCAGGTTGTAGACTGCACAGAGTATCCCAACATAAACATGAAAGATTTCTATATTTATTATGACAGTTTTTTAGCAGATGGTTGTAAAGTCTGTTCTAATAAAATCTGTACATTTTTCTAATCTGTATAAGAAGGAGTGCTTCATCTAATTTGCATGAAGGCACTGCATGGGCCAACACTGGCCCTGCTGCTGCTGAATCTTTTATATGATTCCTTGCAAGATTCCAAGGCAAGGAGATCTAAACCAAAGGAAGAGAGCTCTGTGCAATTTATAGCATCAGTAATGTGAGGGGTTGATTTGGGTGGAATCTTCTGAAAAGTCCTATATCAAAGAGGCCTCCAATATCAGCTCATGGACAAAACTTTAGGCAAGGACTTCAGGGTGGGCAGTGAATCTGATGGAAGGGATGCTGCTCACCAGAGAGATGGAGGAGCTAAGACTTGGATTTCTTTCTGGAAAACATGCTGCCCGTAGGTAAGGGAAAAGACCTGATCATCAGGAATGACAACAGTGCCTTCTTTACTCATATTGAAGCTGAATTTTCTGGAAGATAAACTTAACCTTATCAAAAAGAAACTCTCAATATGAGAAACAAGAGATGTGATGTATTATTTGCTAGAAATGTGGCACACTGGCATGTTATAAATACCTTGGCTTGGTGCACTGTAATTCTTCCAAAGGAGAGTTTGTTACCGACTTGTCCAAATCATCTCAATGTTAATAAAAAAAACCAACAATCCGACCAATGACAATAGTCAATGCCATCAGTACCAACCATATTTTAAAAAATTTAATGAGCCTAAGAAATGGAGGAAAACATATCTGTTTTTAGCAAATGCATATTCTGGTTGGAGAGCATGAAATATAGCAAACAATAAAATTTCAGGGGTGGCAAAATTGTGTGATTTATCAACACTGACGTTCTTGAAGAAAGACTGATGGGGTGACTGGGAGCACAGACAGCAGATGGAGAGTGTGTGACAAGCAGAACCGGGAGGGGAGGCAGCCCAAGTTCAACAACTCCTGAAGCAGCAGAGGGCAGAGAACCGTTCAGTGGAGATGACTGACCGGGGCTCGAACACCTGACTCACACCCAGCCGTACATGGGCATTGGGATGCCGAGTGAGGATGCCGGCGAAAGTCTGTCAAGAGGAGTTGGGCTGGGAATCGGCATCACAGACAGTGATGGAGAGGCCGCTTTTCAGAGAGGAATGAAGAAGAAAAAGAAAAATTCGAGAAAGGAGAAGCCACCTAGAGGTAAAGAAACAGACCGGAACAACAGGGAAGTGTCCGCACAGAGACGGCTCCAGGAGGTTGGTTTGGGTCCCGTGAGGTGCACTTGCTTTGAGAGCGAGCCCTGGAGTCCTGCCACGGCATGACAGCACGCCCTCACTCTTCATCTGGGCTGGCCGCAGTGACCTTCTGCTGCTTATAGTCGCAGCTCCGTCACAAAAGCTATACGAATGCCAGCAGAGGAGGTGACAGGCCAAGGGGACAGTAAGGGGCCCAGGGCAACGAGAGAGGTGGTGATTTCAGGGGAGAAGGAGGGAATCAGGCTATGGAGGGCTCTGGCAGAGAAGGTTCAGGGTGTTTATTGCTCAGAGGAAGAATGACCCTTTGACCCTAAGACTTAAAAAGCAGGAAACAGCTATCCTCACGGAGCTGGGTGGGGACAGTTGTGGAGGGAGAGAAGAGTTCTGAGATTCTGTGTGTATTGATAGACAAACACTCAAATTAGGAAAGCCTACTGGAGGATTTTTTTCCTGGCATTTTATATGAGGTTTTTACTTTTTTTCCCCCTAAAGTTTCTACTAAAGAGAAATCGCCTTCAATAAGAACACCTTTAGCAGATTATTAAAAGAGACAGTGTGAAACCTTCAATAATATTTAGAAATACGTGTAGGAGAACTAACTTGATTCATTCATCACATTTTCAAGGAACCGGTGTGGGCTCCATTTCTGACTACATACACAGTACAGACAGACTTTTGTGTATTAAAATTAATGAAAAAAAGGGGGGACTTATGGGTCTCAGTAGTTCTCCCAATTTAAATACACTTAAGTAACTGTGAAAACTGGTCAGTTTACACATAAAGTCATGCCAATTTGAAACAGAAAAGTTCCATTGATATTGACCACATTTTTGGCTCCTATTAAATTGCTACATAAATATATAAAGCGGGTCTGTAATCCTATATGTCTGCAAAAACATTTTTTTGGCAAATAAAAGTCTTTCCATTTTTAATCTCAATCTTCCTTACCAATATTCTTAAATATTTTTAAATTACTTTGGGTTCGAAGTATACTAATGCCCCTACCCCCACACCTTTTTTTTTTTTTTCCATTTTGCTCTTATCCGTTCTTTTCTTTTACGTATTCATACATAACATGGTTTACAGTCAATGATGATTGCAATTTTTAATATCTCAAAATCCAGCTTCTGCTTGTCATTGGAGCAGCATCTGAAGTTTAATGTTCCAGGTCAGTGACTGCAATGGATTGAATGGTGGCCCCCATGTCCTAACCCCTGGAACCTGTGACTGTGACCTTATTTGGAAGAAAGGTCATTGAGAATGTAATTAAGTTAAGGATCTCCAGATGAGATCATCCTGTATTATTGGTGGGTCCTAAATCCAATGATAAGTGTCATCATTGGAGACACCAAGAAGACAGGTATAGAGAGAAGAGAGAAAGAAGAGTAGACCGACCATGTGAAGATGGAGGTAAAGATCAGAGTGTGCAGCCATGAGCCAAGGAAGGAATGGCGCCACCAGGAAGAAGCTGAAAGAGGCCAGGAAGTTTCTCCCCTGTAGCCTTCGGAGGGAGACAGCCATGCCTGATGGCAGACACGTGGCCTTCGGAACCCTGAGAGAAAAATTCCTGTTGTTTTAAGCTACCAAGTCTGTAGTAATTTGTTAAAGTAGCCCTAGGAAACTGATAGAATGATTAAATGGTATCCATTTTTTTTATTTTATTTGCTTTTCATTAAAGTTATGGCCCATATATAAAATACTGATTTTGTTCCTTGTGAAACTGTGACTTAATAAGAAATATAAATTTGGTCTTTGTCTCTGGTTCCTGGTATTGAGCTTCTAAAACTTTGGAATTTCCTGAGTGATAGGAGTGAGAGCAGCATCTTTTGTGATTCTAAATAATTCCTTTCATAACTCTACCTGAGTTTATGCTAATGAGGTGACTCCCGGTGGGTCCTAGATAGCTTCAGGGTCGGGGCTGGACTCCAGAGGAATCAACCTTGTGATTAGAGGGTTGGGTGGCCAGAGGCACTGGAGACCAAGCTAATCACCAATGGCCAACCCTTCCTATGTAATAGAGGCTCCGTAGACACTTTAAATTCGGGGTTGGACAGCCCCTAGGATGGTGAACATGCCAAACTTCTGGGACAGCAGTGCACATAGAGAGGGCTTGGAAGCTCTGCAGCCCTGCTCCGCACACCTTACCCCGTCAGTCTCTTCTCATTGGCTGTTCCTGTGCTGTATCCTTTATATGAAAAATAAACCAGTAATATTAAGTTAACTGTTTCCCCTGAGTCCTGAGAGCTGTTCTAGCACATTATCCAACTGAGGAGTAGGACATGGGGTTCCCCAATTTATAGCCTGTCGGTCAGAAGTGCGGGAGCCCAGAACTTTCAGTTGGCATCTGACTGGCAGGCGGGGTTGGGGGAGTCTGAGGCTAGCTCAGGGTAGTTAGTGTCAGAATTGAATTAAACTGCTGGACATCCAGATGGTACCCAGAGTTGGAGAATTGGTCACTGGTTTAGAAAAAACTCATGCATTTGGTGTTGGAAGTGTTCTGAGGGTAGAAACAGATTATTATAGTAGTGTGTCGGGAGTGTTATGGGAGTAAAATCAGCGCAGAGTCCCTAATTAAATCTGTTCCATGATTAAAAATAAAGATATTGTAATAAAGCAATACATATAAAATTAGAACCTAAGGTAAAGTTTATCTCTAAATGCTGTTTATTAAAAATATCACAAAGCAGTTTAAAATGGCAATAATGTTTAAACATTTATGTATTTTATGGTTTAATGTTCCTAATTGCCATGACAATTGGATGAAATCTATAACCCAGAAGAAAAGATTGCTACGCTAGTTTAATATCTATACCATTAGATACATTTCTGCAAAGTGAGAGCTGAACGAAGCCAGTAAAATGTGTAACATATAGCAAAGTTCTGGTTTTTGTTAACAGAATTAAGAGATAGTTCAATCCCAGTTTATCGAACTCTTAGAAGGCATCAGGCATTGTGCAAGGTAACAAAGATCAAATCCCTCTATCAAGGTACATTTGCTCTACTACAGGGATAGGTATGTAAATAAATTGGCTAGTATTTAAATAAACTAAATTTAGAACACAATTCCTGGAGGTTTGGGAAAATAGTTAACATCAGTGTATTACCTAGTGATTCTAAGTCATACTGTATCTTATTACAAAAAATTGGACTCCAAAATCACTGTTTAACTTAGTATGTATTCATAAAGTCTATGGAACATATTCACGAATTAAAAAATCTGACTACGTAAAATCGGTAAACCTTGATAGAATTCTGTATATATTTAAAAGATATGATTGAAATTAGTTTTGGATTGCTTGACCAATAATAATTGTATTACTTATTTTAGTGTTATGAATACATCTTTTGGCAATAAAATTAACAGTTGTAGATAAGAAGGCAGCTCTGCTCAAATTTAGAAGACATTTAAATGTCCAGGGAGACCAACAGACTACATCTTTTCTAGCATATCTGCAATTGTTAAAAATGATGTCTATGAATTTATTTTAATCACAGAAAATAATTATGAAATAAGGTTAAGTGATAGAGTCAGGATACCTAGCTGCAGTATGATCTCAACTATGTAAAAATATGCATCAAAGGCTTATAGGAAAAAACACACCACGTTAATAGTTATTACATCTGGGAATTTACATTATGTGAGGATCTACTACCTACAACAATGCCGGACAGATGGTTATATAATATTATAAATTGTTGTTGAATGTATACATATCTATTCTTTGCACAATGATATTGATCACATTTTAAATAAAGAAACTGATGGGTCTTCCCTAATTTTAACTAATATGGCTATGTACTCAAGAGAACCTAACAAAAAGAATTTACAGATATAATCCCAAAATAGCCTACACCACAAACAGGGCCAAACATTCAGAACTATCTATCCTAGTCTGTTCACTAATAGGTGATTTGTCACTATTAGAGCTGAATGAATTCCTTGAGTATTAAATAAAATGCAAGTGTCACTGCAGGGGTATTGTCTTTGATCTGGAAGGTGACAGTCTTGTCCTGCTGCTTGCCACAAAGGAGGCTTCCTGCTTGGTTGGTCCAGGCACATCTGAACCTTTGGCTGATTAGGACTGAATACTGAAGTCTGGTCACACTGCTGCCTAACAGGAGGGTGGGCATTTAGCGTGCTTGTGTATCTGGGGCACTGGTAAGATGAACTACTGGTAAAACCAAAGGAATTTGGAATTTGAGCTCAGTGTGGGTCTAGGGCAGACTTTTTACTGAAGGACATGGGCCAGAATGGGGAAAGTTGAGAAGTGGGGACTGAGACAGGTAGATGGAGAGGAGGATAATTTTTATTAGTAAGTCACAGTTGAAGTTGGAGAGGGGTATCGAGTGGAGAGGCGTCAGCCAGGCCACGGGGAGGGCAACAGGAGGCAGCATTTCTCTCAAAGACACAGGGCAGCTCTGAGGGTTTGGGTTAGCTTTGCGATGGGAGTTAGCTTTGCGTCTCTAGCCAGGGCTCAACAGGAGCTCTTATAAGAACTTGCTCCTTTTCTTTTCCACCTTCATTGGCTTCCATTGCCCATGGAATAAAGTTTATTAAGACATTGACTGCCACACTAGAAAAAAGAAATTTTCCTTGGGGCCATGGTGTTTCATTACAAAAATAGAATAAAAACTTTGAAAACAAAACAATCCTTTGTAATTAATAAAAAATTTAATGAAAAACAAAATATTGACTTCATTTAATCTATGTGTTTAGAATTAATTTGTCAATATTAATTGTAACAATAAGAACGTCAACAAGTTAGATTTTTACAAACCAAAGGCAGGGTTTTGCCCAGGTTTTGCTTCACGAGACCCCAGGCTCGAAACTAGCGTGAGTTAAATACAACTCCCATGGCAGTCAATGTGTTAAACTCCCTAAATGGTGAGTACGTCCTCACGGTAACCCACCTCTCCAAACTTCTCTCGTCCTATGACCTTCTCTTGGACCAACGGCGCTAGTCTAATCTACTTGTGGTTTTGAAACCTGCCTACTGTGATCTCTCAAGATTCAGTTCAAGGAATGAGACTGTGAAATTCTTTTTGCCCTGCCGGGGGGATGTCACCCTATCAGCACTCACTGTCACATGTACAGTTTCATCAGGGATACTTTAAAATGTATATCTGTCTAAATGAATAATCTATGAGCAGATTTAGTTAGGATTTAATACAGAAGGTTGCTTGGATGGATGGGAGGAAAGGGAGAAAGCCAGGGTGCTCAGGAGGCGCAGGTACGACAGAAGAAAGGCTCGGGTTGCAGTGTTGGCAACAACAGACGCTGTGTGTCTCCACCTTGCTGATTTTACTGAAGGCAGATCCAGAAGAGCCCTGGACTAGGGCCCTGAGTGCAAGGTCTTCCAGGGTGAGGAGGCGAAGGGAAAGAACTTGGACAAGAAGTGGGGAGATAGATAGGATTCTGTAATAGATGGGGAAAACTTATTTTCCTTTAAATTATAGAGACAGTTTCAAGACGAGAGAAGAGCTAGAGGTCACGCGGAATAATTTAAAAACAATGTAGAATATAAGGCAATGCTCTTTGGTGGCAACACACCCGGATTTACTTACTTGGCCACATTTCTCTGTTAAGCATTACTAGTGAGTTTTGAGGAACAGAAAGATTTTTATTTTTAAATTGTGGAAGTAATCAGTCGCCAATGGAGAAAGATTCCCAAGCTCAAGGTGTGGCACATCACCTATCTTTGAAAGCTGTGAGAAACAGAAACCATACCCCTGAAACAATGTCCTGGGGCATGGCTAAGAAAAGTGGGTCTGCAGAAATATATTTCTAAAACAAATTATGTACAACTAAATTCATTGGGATTGAGGCATTCATTTTATAAATAAAAATTAAATTATGGATTTAATTTAATGCCATGCATCGCTGATTATTAGTGATGATTGGTATTTCCACAATATTAAAAAATACTGAAATTGATTTAATTACGTTTACTTTAGCCACTACCTCATAAGGGTAAAGTAAATGGCCTGTGGCGGGAGAGCATAACCACATGGCGCTGAAAGTTATTTCTTACGTGCTTTGCTAAACGTACGTGGTCTCGCCACCCATGTTTTACTGGGTTTTTAAAAATCTGGATGTCTAGTGTTTAACACAAGACTCTTGGTTATATGAAATATGACTATATTTCATATCCATGTGAAGCAAATTAGATTTTCAGGAAAGTCCAAGTATTCATGTAATTCTAAGACCTCTAGGCTGGCACCAGTGTTAACTGTGGATGGTGCAGACTGCTTTCGTCACTGCGGCCCTTCTGTTACCACCTTTAATGTCCCTACTCTGGGCATGTTCCCTGTGACGCTCCAAGCACCCTTCCCACCTCATTCCACCAGCCCCAAATTCCCTTCTGAGTAAAAGGGAGCAGAGAGGGCCAGCATCATTTTAGTCCACCCGTAGCGCCCCCTTTCTGAGGGTGTAGAAATGGAAAATGTTTAACTGATACATATGTTCAATCATTGGGGCACCCACAAGCTGGTCTGCAGTCTGGGGCAGACACACACACACCTGTGTGTGTGTGTGTGTGTGTGTGAGTGTGTGTGTTGTGTGTGTGTGCAGGCCAGTTGTCACCAGTCAGACCTGAGCCTCTCAATTGCCCCGTGTTGGGCCTGGGGCTCTGTGGCTCCTGGGCTGGCCTATACACCCAGGCAGCCTACACCCTGCTTTCTACAGGCCCAGGAACCCCAGCTATTGTGCCTCAGTTTCCCTCACCTCCCCTAGAATATTCTGAATTGAATGAATGAAGAGACTGGCTTCCAAGATTGTCAACATATTTACCTGCAACTACATTTTGACTGTGACCAGGAGAAAAATAGACATTTGGGCTCCTTGTTCTGGGGACCTATTGAGATGGAGCCCTAAATTGAGCAGCACAGATCATGTTTATGTGCAAAGCAACACTATAAAATGAAACTTTGTTACAGTAGTCCCCCTTGTCCACAGAGATATGTCCCAAGACCCCAGTGGATGTCTAAAACCTTGGATGGTACAGAACCCCATATTTATTATGTTTTTTTCTATATATACACACTGATGATAAAGTTTAACTTATAAACTAGGCACAGTAAGAGAATAAAAATAACCAATCATAAATTGAACAATTGTAACAATATATGTACTATAATAAAATTTATGTGAATGGGATCTCTCTCCCATTTATTTATGACCTTTTTAATTTAATATTTTGAACCTCAGTTGACCATGGGTGTCTGAAACTGTGGAAGGTGAAACTGTGGATAAGGGGGGACTACTGTATATTTTTATTTTAAAAGCAGAGAAACAATACCTTTTTATGCTTGTGTTATGTCAGGGGAACTTTGTCTACTGTTCTTTCTTACAAAGGACTATCCTTTTCTCTTGACTTTTGGGATATGAATATGTCTTTTCTTTTATTAAATGATGTTAATAGCAGATGCCCTCTTGCCTTCCTCTTTTCAGCCATCATTCTTATGTCTATATTACAGAACTGCTTTCCAACTTGTCCCCTTCTGTCAATTTTCCACCAGCATGAAATGATCAGCTATATGTGTATAGAGATTGTGTGCCTCACTCCTTTGCCTCTCCCAAATCTCAGGTTTCCTGCCATAGTCAGGACTAGACCCAAACTCTCTAGCACGGCCATGAGTCCAAACACAATCTGACCCCTTCTACAGGGTCGATTTTCAATATTCATGGTAGTTATGTTTGATAAAGTTGCTGCCAGTACTGAATTAGCAAATCCTGAACCATTGCTCCTAGGAGAAATACAGGGTTAGGTTTCCAAGAGCCTCTGGTCGCACCATTTTTGTTAACTGATCAATAGGTAATCTTGTTTTATGTGTTTCTGTTCATAGACACCTTCTTTAATATATGATGTTCATTCATTAACATTGAACTCACAGTCAACTGCACTACAATTCATACCTGAACCAAGCTTATCTAACACACATGTTTTTGACATAAGGCACATCACAGCCTTCTGTGCTTAGAAGCACTAGACAGCACTTCAGCACGACACTTGGGGGCCATTTTACATGGCAACATCACCAACGAAAAATACAAAAATGTCAAAAACGCAGCACCAAGTAGACCTTGAAAAGGACACTTGTTTGCAATGTGAGAGTTGAAACCAGAAGGCAGAGCGTCCCCTTGTTCAACCTCAGCTGGAAATGTGCACATCGGGAGACTTCAAATTTTTTGCCATCCTGAATATGTCTGCAAATGACAACACAGGCACTGTGAGGCTTAATCTGGGGTTACAAATACATTTCATAAGTAGGCAAATTTGCAAAGACAGAATCTGCAAGCAGTGAGGATGTCCTGTATTTCTGGCTTCGTCTCCTAGGAATATCCTTCGTGTGTGTCACACTCCAGCCACACTGGCCTCTACGTTCTCAGCCGTGTCTGGCTCGTCCCTATCTCAGAGGCTTTGCACTGGCTGTTCCCTTTGCATGGAATGTACTCGCCAGATCTTTGAAGGCCTGGTTGTTTATCATCGCTACTGTCATTACTGTCATTGTCATCATGCAGGTTTCAACTTGCTTCCCATAGAAATCGACAGCCCCCTGCTGGTCCCACCTGATCTCATCCTTCTGCTTAATTTTCTTGCTGCTACCCACCGCTGTCAGGTGCCCCCATGCTGCTGCTGTTCCCTTTGCAGAGGCACAGCCCTGTGGGAGGAGTCTCCTCCTCAACACCGAACCCCCTTCCACAGTGGAGGCAGACGCAGAGGTGCTCACTTCATAGGCGTGGAATGAATGAATGGATGAATGCCAACTGTCTTCTTCAGATGTCCTTTCTTGGCAAAATAGAAAACAGAGGCAATCCTTTGATGGTATCCATCCAACATTCAGGGGAATAATGTACAGGTCTAGATAATCCCCAAATTGAAGATCCACAGCCTTTAAAAAGCACCTTCTACAAAGCTCCGGTCCATCATCTTTTTTTTCCATGATGTTGGGATTTTAATTTAATCACACAGCCTAACATGTCATTGATAAATCAATACCAGCATCTTACATCAGAGGCAGTCCTGGTACAGTTGGAGGAAGAGGGACTTTTAGGCTTTTTTTTTACCTGAGTATTGATATAGCTTGCCCTTCTCTTAACTCCCAGATGAATAAAGACAATTTCCCTTCATTTAACTAAGTTGATGTGTAGTAAAAGAAGGAATCACTTTGACGATGAGCTTTGGGGAGTGTTTTTGAAGAAAGATAAACATGAGCAAAAGTTGTGCAGAAGCAGGGTAGTGGGGAGGGGTTGCTTTGGATAAGTAGGACTCAGCAGGAGGGGAGAAAAGACAGAATATAGCACAGGAGGAAGAGGATGGTGAGAAGGCTTCAGGACAGAATCTCCCACTTCAGTGTTGCTCAGGGCTGGGCCTGCCTCATCCCCTCTTGGTGTGGTACCAACTTGTTAAAAACAAACCAATGAACAACAAAACTGACACGGGAGGAAGGAAGAAAGGAGGAAGGAATGAGAGAAAGTGAAAAACAGCAAAAAAGTTTAGTGATTAATTAGAGTAATAAAAGATCAAAGTTGGGAATCTATGTGGGGTGGGAACGCACGTATAGCTTTCTGCTGAGTAAATTCAGTCCTCGCACGGGCTTGGGCAGACGCTGACGACTCTGTCACCTTCCCAGAGAACCCTGACCCTGGCCACAGTTCAGCTCCCCTTAAAGCAAAGAAGCAAAAAGTGCATACTCAAGCTCCACCTTGCCCTACTCTCTGGGGGGGGGGTGTTTATTCCTATCAAACCCAGACTCTTCTCTCTCCCATTGGGGTGGGGGGAGACTGCAATCATTAGCACTGTTTTTAATACGAATCCAGCCTTTTCTCACATCTCTTTTGAGCTTTCCTGTGTCTCAGATCCAACTTAGAGAGCACTCAGACAACATCCCCTTAAATGGGAAATGGGGGACTCCAGCCACATCCTTTTTGCCAAAGAGGTGACCTCACACATAAGCATCTGAAATGCGCTGGAGCCTGGGTCCTGTGATAAGGGATGCTTATCTGCCCGCTAGGAAAGATGAAATAAGAGCTCCAGGAAGGCTGCCTTAACTTGTAAGGAAGGAGGGTCTGTTCTTGCGCAGGTGCTGAGCACTGCAGATTTTCAAGTTTTCTTAGAAACCCAGAAGTGTTTGCTCTCAGGAGAACTATATTGTTTTCCTTTAGGGCTTGTCTGTACACACTGAAGACAGAGAAACCAAACTAATCCTAGTCCCTGCTGTGGGCTTCTTTTAACACTTGGAGTGGTTTCCAGTCTAAACCAGATTTGCCCAGGCTTCCATTTCAGAATAATCCACTTAGCACAGCATTCAGAATGATTTAGCAAGCCTGGGAAGACATGTGACAGAGGGCGGGTGGGTTGGTGGAGGGGGAGGTAAGGAGTCACCTTTTGTGTCCCCTCCACATGGGGCAGTGACTGTGGTGTCCACTTAACAAGCTGCACCCGGGGCCTATTTGGAAGAGTCCAGGGCCATGAATGAACGTCTGGCCCTCAAGCTCCCAAGCTGGCTATTTTGAAGTTGGCCTCACACTGTGACTATTCATGAACAAAGATACCAAACAGTGCCCTCCCCGACCGTGCAAAACCCAGAACACGTTACAAGTAAAATGCTAGCATTTCTTTTTAAACTTTAAACCACAGAAAACAAAAAAAAGAAAATCTGGTGTTGAGCTATAAATAAAAACAAATATCGTGTACACATTTACAAGGCAACTTGATTTTGTAGTTGTCGTTTGGGAAGGGGAAGGACACAGCGGTCCAGATCAGTCAGCAACAGGACAGGTAGGGTGCCTACGCCAAAGGGAACTCCCCAGGCAGACCACACCTATCTTTCTGGGGTCCTAGACTTTGGGAACTAGTCAATAGCCCTCATTGTATAAATGGGAACTATGAGGTCGCTGAGATCTTGGTGGTTTGCCTAGAGTCAGTTGCTCAGTTTTTTGGCAAGCTAGAGCCTGGGTCTGTCTTTTAATAGATTTTTCCTTCTTCTTCCCACTGCTGTGTAGGGGCAAAACCCCTGATCGGAAGTGTGACTACAAGGAAAGGAGGCATAGGAGCCTCAGTTTCTCCTCTAGCCCAGAGGCGTGGGGTACAGCTGGTGCTAAAATGCAACAGTGGACCTAACACGACTACACTTATAATGGATTTTTGAATGGCATAATTTTTTTCTTCTCTTTGTGTGAGTATATATGTTCATTTTTTCAACTCTCTCTGAATTCTTTCCATAGTACACTTATACTTTCTCTGAGGCAGAAATAATTTCTCCTGAGACTATAAGGTCTTCAAGGACAAGGCCTCTGCCTTCTACGTTTCTGACTCACTCCCATCCTTGAAATGTAGGGCAATCCACAAATGCTTAGTCAATACTTACGAAACTTAGTGAGGTTGGCATCACGCTGGTGACCTGGAGGTCACTGAAAGGCTCATCATTTAACTTGGAGGATGATGGATTGCATTATTTGTCCCAAGTTTTCCTTTCCCTCCCCCTCCTGCTGGAGGGAGAAGTATAAGCATTTCCCAGCCACACTACTTTGGGATCAGCCGGGGGACTGGCTTCGACCAGTGAAACGTGAGCAGTAGCAACGGCGCACCAGCCCCAAGCAGGGTCTTTCTGTCGCCCCTCCTGTGGTTCTGCCTCTACCTTGAGAACAACCTGCCCGAGCAGCAGGAGGGCTGCCCCGGGCATCTAGGCGCTGGGGTAAGATGGGAGGAGGAGACCCCACCCCTCCTGAAGCCTGGAGTCCAGCCCAGCCAGACCCCAGGGCCACAAGTGAGAAACCAAGGTTGGTTACTGTGAGCCACTGTGTTTTTCTTCTGCGTTGTTAACTACAGTAAAAGCTCATACATGGAATCTCTCCTAAAAGTGCATTTGCCATAGAGCTGAAGTGTTGTCACTGACCTAAGCCAATCTGATCACACAAAACACTGAGGTTCTTTTTGGCAGATGCTGAAGAAGTTTGACCTTGCCACTGGGCTACAATGAAAGCAAACCTCAGACCAGACTTCCCCACACACACAAGTAGAGAAATAAACATATGTCAGCAAGCAGGCATCAAAATAGCCCTATCACCTGCTGTGTAAGCTCAGTGAAGTCCCAGCTCTTTCCCTTTAGTGTCCCTCCCACCACCTTTCACAGAAGGTTTGCTAGACACGGACACCAAACATCCCAGGGACAGGATTCCACCCTTTTAGCTAGCATCAGGCGATTAACACTCTTGGTAGCAAGGCCTGGGCAACAGACTTGCAGGAATCAAGATTTGAGGTGTCCTCGCTGAACGAGCAAGCCACAGGCCGGGCTGGATTCTTAAACCCTGTTCGTGCAACAATGGCGAACATCCCTAATATAGAGACACCAGAGACATGAGTTCAGACCAGTCATGGACCTTGTTGTGGAGAAGCTTACAGTATTGAGCAGGGGTTCTTAATCTGGGGCCCGTGGCTAGGGTCCATGGATGGGGTTTAGGGGTCTGTGACCGCCCTGAAAGTCGAGGTCCTTGAGAGCACGCCAAGTGCATGTGTGTGCAGTACTCTAGGAAAGGGTTGATATTGTTCATCAGGTTTGTAAGGAGCCCAGGACTCAAAAAGGGTAAAGAGATGCTTTCCCATTGGCCCTGTAAGCGATGACTCTATAATCAATGTGCTTACTTAGGCTTTGCTGGGAAAGTTCAAATGTTAGACGGTATTAAAATAGACTTTTCATCAAATGGCCAAAAAAAGGCCCTTACACATAATAAATGGAACAGTTCAGAGATTATTTTAAAAATGTCCTCATAACAAAATTAATAACTAATAAAATGGTAGTAAAGATGTTATAATAAGGAAACTCCATGCTGCATCATTATAAAAGTCAATCACAGACCCAACGAAGAAAGGATTCAAGGTTGCTTTGATATGTGACAATGTCCACAGGGTAACAGTAGCAACTCCCAAGTCTCATTTTAATCACTTATTTGCCTCTTTATGTAAAGTATGAAGTGCAACGGGAAGAATTTACAGCCATGATTTAACTACTGTGTTTCCCCGAAAATAAGACAGGGTCTTATATTTATTTTTCCTCAAGAAGACACCGTAGGGCTTATTTTCAGGGGGTGTATTATTTTTTTTAAGTACGGTACAGCAATCTACATTTATTCAAATATATTTAAGTCGTCTTCTTCTGAAACATCATCATAACTCTCCAAACCCCGAATTCCATCCTGAATTTCTTGCGACTCTATTTCCTTTAGAACTATTGGCCCCAATCTCTCATGTCGAGCAATAGAGCTCTCATGGGGCAGATGAGCAGGGCTGCTCGTCTTCTTTATCGCTCCAAGACGAAATGCATGGGTTGTGCAGATATGCTGCGTAGCCACGCCCATCACTAGGTCTTATTTTCGAGGTAGGGCTTATATTGCGCAAATGCTTAGAAGTCCTGCTAGGGCTTATTTTATGGGTAGGTCTTATTTTCGGGGAAACACGGTATCTACTGTTCCTTGCTGGCTCCACTTCCTAGAATAGACATTGAACATAAGATAATCAACCCACAGGTAGTAGGGACATTTCCCCTTCAAACCTTTCAAGCCTGTTCAGCAGAGAGCAGAGCTGATGCCAGTTCACGGTCTGAGAAGTTACGTGCTATTGATCATGTGGTTCCCATAACAGTAATCCCTGCTACGCTCCACATATCCCAGCTTGAGAAGTACACGTTCAACCTCTCTGAGGTTTAGTTTCCTCCATACATTAAATGGGAATAATAATAACACCTAAATCAAAAGGTTCATGGGAGTATTAAATGTCACCTGTTGGCTAAATGATATAACATAATCATGCTACCTAGTACTTAGCAGGTGCTCAAAAAATGTTAAAATCTACCTCTATCCCCACCTTCCATCCTGGTCTGTGCTTCTTACACTATGGTCCCCAGAACAGCAGCAGCATCAGAACTTGTCAAAAATGCAGATTCTTAGGCCCCCCAGACTTACAGATTCAGAAATGCTGGGGGTGCAGTCCAGTGAAGTATGCTGTAACAAGCCTTCCACATGATTCTCATACATCCTAAATTAAAGAGCCACTGATCTAGAGAAATCATTCTTAACCATGGCTATACATTAAAATCACCTTGGGTGCTTTTTAAAAGTACTGATACTCAAACTTTCTACTAATCTCAAGACTAAATCAGAATCTCTGTAGGGTGAGGGGGGTGGGCATTGGTAGTATCAACATGTCCCCAGGGATTTAAATGATTGAATTTAAAGGGCTCAGGGAAGTCCCTTCTCTCCCCTTGGCAGTCTGCACTGGATGCTCGAAATCCCATCAGTATCTGTCCTGCCTTCTGGCTACAGACCCACCATACTCCACTCACCAGCCACGGGACCTTGGAAAACTTTCCTAGTCTGTTAGCCTCAGTTTTTTCACTTAAGAAAGGAAGATAATAATGATGCATCTTGCATCCTTTTGTTTTCAGATGTGAAAACTGAAGTCCTAAGCCTTTGTCCCTTGCTCATGTCACACAGGACCCAGCCTTTGCCATGCCCTCTTCTGCTGCAAGAGTCCCGTGCATGGGAGTGGGGTGGAGAAACACCTGGGGTCCTGGAGAAGGCTTTGGCAAACCTGATAATATTTTTGGCTTAAGAGTACTGGAAGGGAGGGCTTCCAGCTAATGACTACAGAATGTGCCACCAAGCAAAGTGACTGAAGGCCTTGCAGGACTCAGTGTGAGCAGAGTGGGGCAAAGAGGACCATCTGCAGCAGGAAGGGGGTCACTGACAGGTGTGCTCAAGGACAGACACATCACTCATCCTCCACTGGGGCTGGTGGATGGGCCATCAGCATTGGTTAGGACCCTTGGAGATTCTGAGGTTTCAGAGTAAAATTGGGGACAGGGCTTGGAGAAGCCAGGGGTTTGTGCACTCTGCTGTGGTTGGGAAGGAGATAAAGGAGACCCAGTGTGACTTAGCTCATTTCTCCTTCTAAATCTATTTCTCTTGCTTAGGAAGGGTGGTGTAAGCCCATTGATCCATGAGCTTGCCAGTGTGGAAGTCCAGAAAGAAGGTGGTTAGCTTCAGCAAAATTCAACTTTGGGCTTATTGAATCCATTATCTTTTTTTTTCTTCTTCCCCTGTTCCCTCTCTGAGAGGTATACCTCAGAATCACCATGTTTGCTAAGTGAGAATGGTTCTTGTCATCCGAGAAGGAGATCCAAACTAAGCTTTGCTGTTCCTGCCTCCAGATGTTGTTCATCCATAAAATCAAGGGTAAAACAATGGGGAGAAGGCAGCTGGCTCTGGACTGTGGCCCCTTCATGGTCATAACAATTACTGCTATGGGATGAATGTCTAGGCCCCCCTCAAATTCACAAATTGTAGTTCTAGCTCCCAAGGTTATGGGAATGGGACATGGGGCCTTTGGGAAGTGATTAGGTCATTAGGGTGGAGCCTTCATAATGGGATTGTAGGAAGAGACCCCAGAGAGTGCTCTAACTCTCTTTCTGCCAGGAGAGTGAAAGGATGGCCTTGATAGTGAAATGTCAAAAAATTACTTAACCCACAGTGAGGGATAAAATCAATCATATGAGTTCTCCTTGCTCTCCCTCCCTTGCTGACAGGCACCCTGTGGGGTTCCGTTTTCACAACATCTGAAAAGAGCTGAACAGAGAGAAAGGAAATGTAAATCTTTCTGTTTACATTTGCCAGAAACTGCCTTTTGGAATTTGCTTTTTACAGCCCTGAAGAGTTTCTGAATGGACACTGGGGGGTGGTGCAAGCTTCAGGCCTTAGTTCCTAACCCAAACTATATCTCAACGGCAGAATCAATGACAAGACCACAATCAAGTGATAAGTCTGTCTCCAAAGGAAAGGCAGCCACTTCTGTCATCGGGCTGCCACTAGGAAGAAGAGAAGAAGCAGATGCGACAATTTCACAATACCCTGTTAATTTGGCCACCACCATAAATCATCTTTACCCCCTTTACAACTCCTAAATAAAAAGTCTGAGTAACTAGTTTTCTATGCCCAGCATACTCTCCATCTTCCTCTACCATACTGTTGGCCCTTTCTCCATCTGGAGAAAGTAATAAACTCTGTACTTCTTTCTATGCTAATCTTTGTCTGGAGAAATCTTTCTCAAAGCCCACATGCACTAGCTCACACCCTAACAGTGAAGATACTTGAAGGCTTCCATCTGCAAGCCAGGAGAGGGTCCTTGCCAGAACCTGACCATGCTGGCTCCCCGATCCCAGACTTCCAGCTCCAGAGCTGTGAGAAATAAATTTCTGTTGTTTATGAGCCACCCAGTCAATGGTACTTCCTTATAGCAGCCCAAAGGGACTAAGACAGTCACCACGTGCAGTGAGGGCATGAAGTTCTGCCCCTGGATTTTCTTTTTAGACATGCTGTTCCTGATTCTGAATCCCTTACTCTGACTTTGACCTTCATAGTCAGAAAGTTCAGATCTCCTGTTAATGCACTGAGATGCCTCTTGTCACCTCTGTCATTCACTGATGACCAGGAATGACCTTCACTGTGGCGACTTAGAGGGGAATGGAACTATTCCCTGCATTTATGTTGGAAAAGGCACCTACATCAGTAAGGATGATCAAGAGAAACAATCAATTAATTGGAAAAAAGTGAAGACCCTAACTTTTTCCTTCACTTCGTATAAAACAAAAGGAAATCCAAAAGCATCATTTCTACCCCAAACACTCTAAGACTATTGGCATTTTTTGCCCCAGTATCCTAGAGGTGTTAAAGCCACTTATAGTAGAAAACTTGCTTTTATGACAGATTTTATTTTCTTTTGAAAACTACCAGGATTGTTATCCCAAAACTATGACTCATTTTATCTAAAGAAATATTTGAGATTTCAAAATTCCAGCACAAACAAATACTAGGTACTAAATATTTTGAATGCTTATCACCTTGAAGTGTCACTAGGATGGTTTGCCTTCTGTAGGGAGGGAGGGAGGAGGAGGCCTTGGGAAGAAATTTGAAGAAAACAAATGTGAGGATCCTGTGAGCATAGAGGGCATGTCAGAGGCCAAACATGAAGGTCAGGCCTGCCTGGAGAACACGTGCAGAGCCCACTGGGTTCAGGTGGAAGCTGAGGTCAGCGTGTCAAGACACATGGTGGGAAGAGGTTTCTGTAGCTTCAGCTGTAAGGACCCAGAGGCATGGGCTGGTCTACTAAATCTAGCCACACAGTTTACACACTGAAGTAGTAAGACAGGCTAAGGCTAGCCTTCAAAAGTGTTGTTATTGTATACAGCTTAAAAAGAATGCACCAATAAGGCGGGTGTATGACATCAGTGTCCCTGTCCTGGAGGTGATATAGTCACTATGGTCACAGCACTGTGTCATCACCAGGGAGAGCAGGGAGAAAAGTGTCTTGCATGTTTCCAAATCATTTCCCACAATGGCGTGCAAATCTATAAGGATCTCAAAACCAGATAAAAAGTTCTTTAAAATGAGCTAACCTTTATAAATCAGAAGATTTCACATAAAAATCTTATTTTCCAGCTTTTCTTGAAAAGTGGAAAGGTCGGGCAGCAACGGGCCCACCCCCTTTTCCCACAATAACATGTTATTCCACGACAATCAGAAGAACCAGAGAAGCATCTGATTCCTCGAGATGGGCATTAAAATCTTTGCTTTGCCCCATTCCCCACCCAGCCTGCTTCAGTATTTATGTTACTTATCTGGTCCCAGTGGACACTAGATTTTTCCACTCTTTATGAAGAGTGATGGAGTTAAAGACTTGGTCATCCGAGAGGTCATCTGAGTTCACACAATTTGTCTGTGGTTGAGTACTGCATCATGAATAAGAACACAAGGACACCTCACTATCCTGGCGCCCTGGAGGCCTTGCACATAATAGGAAGTGTTACAGTATTCTTCTATAGTAGAAGAACCACTTAGGATGGGTTCCAAGAAAAATCAATGACATACTAAATGTCACGCTATAGCAATTTCTGTCATAACCCAGGAGCCATATAAAATACAATGAGTTCTTAAAGTCATAAATACTCAGAGATTATTTATGAAACAGGAATTAGGAAAGGCCTAATTTACCAAAATTGGAAAGACCTAGACACGTGGTTTAATTGGAACTCTCCACATATGCACACTCTATGATTCGAAGACAAGGTGTCATTCCAAATTGAGTCTGCCTTTTGGTTTTCTGAGGTTAAAACATTTTCCACATTAGAAACTTGTCCCCTTTGGTTTCAAAATGGTAAATTACTCAAGTGGAATCATTTATCCCAAAGGCGATGCGATGTTCCCATTATCGCTAAGAAGCAAAGGGCAAAAAAGCCAATGGGGAGGAGACAGGGAGGATGAATTCAGGTCATTTCTTGTTGCACCAAAAAAGCATGAAATTGACTCAGATATTTAGGTCCATCTTCGCAGTTATTAAAAGATTCTTTGTACAACCCTTACTCGACTCAACCTCCCCCTATTACCACCTTCTCACTATGCACTTCATACTCAGGAGCTATAGTTTTTCCTGGTTAGGTCATTCTAATAGTGATAGTTTCTCATAATTTTACTATGAAGATCAGATTTTCCCCCTTAAGGATTCTACTAGGGGTAGAATATTACAGCATACAAGCTATTTAGTAATAAAAAGGAGAGAACATATGTGTTTCTTAACATATTCTTTAACATACGAGCTAACTTATCAGGAGAGTTAAATTATATTGAAAATTCAGGGGCAGATGTAGGTACTGGCTAATGGTCTCCCCAGTGGCCTGTTGAGTCAAGGATTCATTGATAGGATTCTCTCACCCCGCCCTGGTGTTGAACTTTGACCTGCAGTATGCTCACTCTATGCTTAGCTGTTTTACAAACGGTAAATACTCAGACCAAGCTGCTGCTGGCCATTATGTCCTCTGATCGATTCAGTTTGGTTACACAGGTTAATGCAACTCCACCACCCCCACCGACGCTGCCTCTGCTCATACTGGCAGAAGTTATTAACATCGTCATTTGTCCCACATCACAGCCAAAGAGATTATATCCTTGAAATTCTTTGCAAGATGCCTGCAGTCTGAGGTTTGGCCATCTCCAATGGCCGCTGATCTGACCACAGCTTGTGCATTTGGAAAATTAAATTATTACCGTGAGGTGCTCACTCTACTGTATTAAAAGGAACAGCTATGACATCCCAGCCAAGTCATTTCACATGAGACATGGAATTGGTCTGCCCTGTGTGGGGCATCAGCTGGACCCAGCTAGGAGGCATCTGGTGAGGCCATGAGTCTCCTCCAAGTTTTCTGCTGAAAGCCTGTGACAGCCAGCTGGCAGAGCAGCTGCAGGCCTGGGCCACTTTAGGAGTCAGCTGACCATAACTCCCTCAGATAATACATTTATAGGTCAAAGGGGCCCTGGCTCTCACTTTGAACAAGTGTGTTTGGTCACCAGGGGTTCCATTGACCATTGGGCTGCAGAATGTGCAAATAATTTGTAGCTTCCTTAATTAAGCTAAACTCCAACCCCTAAAGTAGAGCTTGATGCCAAAGTGTTATTTTTTATTTCTTATTTGAATTCTTCGTTGCAACCAACGAACGAACCAACCAACCCTCTCTGTATATAAGGCTCTCTTTACAAGGATTTTGGAAACAATTATTTTCTCTTTCCTTTTTTGAAATGATGCATTTCTTTTAGGTAAGTATAAGGTAGACACAGATATAAGAACAAATATGGTTTTGATTCCCAGAGATGAGTTTATCTGAGTAAAAGTAAAACATCATCGTGAATGAGAAATTGTAAGCAACTTGGTTTGATTTTGACAATGAAATAAATGCCTTAGCCTAAACAGTCACATTGAGTAAAATATTTCTATTTTTCATTTAGTTCTGGTTCTCTTTGCTCCTAACAGATCTCAAGTTTCTGTTTGGCTCTGATAAGAATCAAGTCTCTCCTACCTCTTAGTATGGCAGGTTATTATGCATTAAAAAAAATCTCGAAAACACCTCCTCTGTGTCAGGCTCTATGTGAAGCTTCGGGTCCAGTGAGAAAAAAAAAAAAAAAAAAAAAAAAAAAAAAAAAAGACAGCTGAAGCCCTTCCTTTCAGAGAATGAACCCAGTGGGAATTCCACTCTAATCATCCTTTCCTAGCAAACGCATGTGTCCTGCTTGCCAGGTCCAGGAGATGGGACTTTTCCACATGGGCTTCAACATAGATATCCTTTGGATTTGTTTTTTCAGAAATCACCTATCAAAGTACAGAGAAAAAAAAAACCCAACATTTTCTGGAACAACTTTTTCACGTGCACAAAATTACCTTCATAATTTCTGAGAATTTCACACCCTCAAAAGAGAAAAGACGCTATTGTCTGTGCTCTCGGTGAGAAGGATCACAGCAGTAGAAGCCATTGGCTTCTTGAAAATGCCGTGATTCTGAAAGATCTGAGTTCACCCTTTACTGCTACACTGGAGTTTCAGGGAAGGGGGCTGAGTCCAATTTGGCACTGCAAGTAATCTGCTTCGGCATTATGCAGAAAAAGGAAAAAAAGTTAGCTTGGTATTGTATGGAAATAGCCACAATGTGCAGGGTTTTTACAGGTGGTTTTTATCACTTGATAGAATTTCCATTCATCCCAACTCATCATCTTAACCTTTGTGTGAGAAATAGCTCACATCCCTGGACCAAATCAGTTCATCCCGGAGAAAACTCTAATTCCAAAGCAACATGCAACTTCCTCAAGTTTTAGAAAAAGAGGCTTCCAAGTGTGGCATCTTTTTATTTTATAAAACTCCTTTCTCTGCCAAACATTTGGTTTCGCCTGCATCTGAGGTGGGGGTCGGGGGTGGGTGGGCAATGCTCAGACTTAGAGTGAGAAACACAAGTTTCAGTAACAGGGTTGCCAGATACCCTGCTTTTAAAATGTTGCTTAAAATGAAAAACACTTTTCTCTTTACTCTTTGATATGAATAATGAAAATATCTTCCTTTTTCCTCCAGAGAGTATATTTTAAAAGAAAAAGGAGGTGGCTTTTGCTTTGTTTCTTTGTTTCTTTTTAAAAAGGCCCACAGGTAATTCTCTTCCATTTAACTCATCTGGCTGCTCCGATTGTAGGGCAATCTCCAATGGCAATTTCCCATTAACCCCGGCTGCCTCCCCCCACCCCCGGAAGACACGCACTTCTCCCCCATAAGCTGAGCCTGAAGCACTGCTGTAGAGACCCCGCAGCCTGTAATCAACTCCTCACTCACTTCCCCAGGTTGGTTTTGTGAGCTCGGAAGGTCAGTCTGGCAACTGCCTGAACCGTGGCAGGTGTCCCTCCCAGCAGAGAGCTGTCGAGGTGCACAATGTGGAAAATATGCTAATCCGAGGGGTTGGGATGGGAGCCCCAGGCTTTGTGACCTCTCATTTGAGAGGCCACAGTGTGCTTTTTACAAGATGGAGCTATTGTCCTCCTGGGCCTCCAACGGGAGGATTCAGAGGAGAACCACAATGTAGATCAAAGGATGGAGAAGCAGGACCTGGGAGCAAAGGCTAAACAGCCCTGGTATTATTTGCCTGGAGAAGAGAAGGCTGGAGGTGGAGTGGGTCAAGGAGGCCATAATGGCGGAAAAGCCATTACGGCGTGAATGTGGCCAGCTGTTCCACGTTTTGAGTGAGAAGAAAGGCGCAGGAGAAAATGAATGCAAACGGCGATGTGAGAAATTTGTTTGACATAAGGAAAACATTTCAAACAGCTCACTGCTAGACACTAAAATTAGCAAGAGGGAATACGTTGCTTAGATGAACTTTAAAACTAAGATTTTTCAGGGCAACCTTGCCTGAATGCTGGGAGTAAATAGGAAAAATAATTTGAGGCCCACTTCGCTTAAATATGTATAACATATGATTTTGGCCTTCACGAACTGCTCTTTACAACTGACGTTTTCTCGGAGGATAGAGTTAGAAGCTGCTACGCAGGACTTCTTTGACCTTGCTTTAATGATTTACGATGCTGAGATGGGAACTGTCTTTGTGGCTAAGTGACTGACAAGTGCGTTGGGTGATGGGCGTTCTGATTCCAGTTCTGCAGCTAATCAACTCTGTGACTTCCAACAAGCGCAGAACCTCAATTTCCTTAACTGTCAAGCACAGACAATAGCTCTGTTCTACCTCACAGGATGGCTTGGAGGAACAAATTATAAAAGGAATGAAAAGCACACTGAACCCAAGTATGTAGTAATTAGACTGTTCAGACCTCAGGGCGACTCCCAAATAAAAAAGTGCTTGGCTCTCTTAGTATTGTTTTAATAAGTTACTCCCACACTAGACTCCGAGGGAGAAAAGAGAGGGATCAGAGGGCAAATGGAGAATTCAAGAACATAGTTCAAACTGATATAGGGGCTGCTATTGTTTTCTTGCCTTTCCCAGGTTTATAGCCCAATATCGGGCAAAACTAGGTGGCATATACCAACGCAAGGCAAACACACACTGCTTTCCTTAAAGTGTGGCCTCTGCAGTTTTGGACATTTCCACTGGAAATACTTCTCCATGAAATCCTCAAATAACAGAACTAGAGAACTCTGTTGCCCTTGGTGCTTGTAATAGGTAAGTTTTAAATACATTTTACAAATAGACAAATAAATAAGTTTAGATGTTTCAGCACAGTAATAAAATGATGGATTTTTTTAAACCTTTAGCCTGGGTTCAGACTGAGCTCACAGGTAGTCACAATGAAAGAAAAAAAACCTTGCCCACCCAGAATTCTATCTTACAGAGAAAATCTCTTTCAAAAATGAAGGTAAACTTAAAGGACCTTTTCAGCAAAAGCTGAGAGATTTTGTCACAAGCAGAGCTGTGTGACAAGACATATAAAGGAGGTAGCTTAGAGCACCCTTGCATTTTAAGGTTGTAGCCAGTTGGAACTCTGTGCTTCTGTCCATAATGCATCCTGCGCCGCTGCGATCAGAGACAGGGCCCTGGACTGCAGCAGTGGTTTGCAACTCTACACTGTTCCAGGCAAAAGGAACAAGTGAGCTCCTTTCACCAAACCCCTTTATTCTCCAAGTAGGAAACAGAAAGTCCAAGGAATGGTGACAAAGAAGAATGCAATTAGTAGGGGGGCAACACTGGAATTTGCCCTCAAATCTGTGGTTACCCAGTAGCATTTACCTACTCCATTCGAGAGGCCACAAACTGATCTACACTGGGGTAAATACGGTTCAAAGGCATATTTCATTTGGCTCATACAGTGAATTTTTAAAAATTCTAAATTTGTTGTCTTGAACAATTAGAAGACATGATCAGGTGAGTCATGTGTCTACATGACAACAATTGGCTGGAGTTCCAATATTTTCTGCCCTTTTTAGATGAGGCAGGTACTCTGAAGTTAGCCACAGTCATCACTACTCCCTAATGTCTCCCGGCCAATGAAGCCCTAGGTGATTTACAATGTATTATGAGGCTCACACGGATGCTCATCTTAGCCATCCATTTCACTCATTTGTATTATTTTCCTGGGCTATTTACACTTGATTTTGCAAACCCTTTTCTACCACATGGTGCTTTTATTTTCCTACTCAGTAAAGCCATTCATGATTGTTTCTGAAAAGAACAAACAAAAAACAATGACTACATGCTTGCAAGACACAGGCTTGATCCTATAGTGATCATGTGTATAGCACTGGAGACAAATATACATTCACGCAGGCTAGCTCAGGAGGCTGGTTTATTTTCCTCACTTGTGCATAAGATTCTAAACATTTCCAAAGACCCACTTGTCTTGCAAAATTCTGAAGGAAAGCGATGACCATTTTGACATTTCCCTCAATTTCTGCTCAGTAAAAAGTGGCCTTCCTCCAGCATTCTCTACTGTGCTTTCTCATAACTTCTTGGGAAGATGGAGTGGGAGAATCTAGTTTTAAAATTATATTAAAAAATAAGATAGACATATTTGTCTACTCAAAAACTTGCACATGAATTTCATAGCAGCATTATTCATAATAGCGAAAAAGTGGAAACAACCTAAATTTCTATCAACTGATGAATAGGTAAATTAAATGTTTTTTATCTGTACAAAAAAAAATTATTTGGCAATTCAAAAAATGAAGAACTAATATACACTACAGCATGGAAGAACATTGGAAATATTGTGAGAAGTGAAAGAAGCCAGTTGTAAGTTAAGCAACCACATGTTGTATGATTGATTTTATTTATACGAAATGTCCAGAATAGGCAAATTTTATAGAGACAGATTTGTGGCAGCTCAGTGAGGGCTGGGGACATTGTGAGGAAATGGGAAATGGCTGCTAGTGGGCATGAGGTTTCTTTCTGGGGTGATGAAAAAGTCCTAAACTTAATTGTGGTGATGGTTGCACAACTCTTGTTGAATAGTACACTTGAATGAATGGATACTATGGTATGTGAATTATATCTCAATAAAGCTATTATTTTAAAAAAGATAAAATTGAATAAGCCTTTTGAAATTGGGGAAAGGAAACTAATATTTTTGGGTGAACTGCTCTGGGCCAGGCAGATTCCAGTGTATTTTCACATATGTTATTTTATTCAAGCCTCACAGCAACCTGCCGGGAGGTTTCATTCTGTCCATTTCACAGATGAAGAAATAAAGGCTCACAGAGACTAAGTTGCCTTAACTAGCCACTTGCTAAGCTGAGATGTGAACCAGATCTGACTCCCAAACCACTCGCCCCACTGTTGCTGCTGCTCGGCTGTCACCCAGTGGCATTTTTTCTTCCTCTGAAAGACAAGGAACTAGGTAGAGACTTGCCTTGGCTGTTTCTTATTGCTGCATGTGACTAATTACAAACAGGACACCAACTCTTCTTTCTTAAAAAGCTATCCTGAGCCATGCCAGCTGATTAAACAGTCTTTCTAAAGTTAAATGGGGCCTTTTCCCCCCTCAAGGTGACCTGTGTCTTTTTCTAAATGCAGAGCTGGACTCGCCAAAAACAATTCTCTGTCTGCTGTCTGTTGGCATTTTCTCCCTTACCCAATGAGTTACCCTTGAACTCACCTCTGCTTGCTCCCTCATTCCATATTAGAGCTAAAAGCATTACCTCGTGTACTTTCCCCTCCCTATCTCCACCTGCATATATAAAGCAGCATCCAGGTAGCACTGAACACGTTTATGACCTCCTAATTCTACTGTTATACACGTCTTTAATCATCAACATCAAAGAGTACTTACAAATTAAGTCATATGGACAAATTCCTCAACTAAGCATTCAAAGTGCACACATCAGCATCTAGCTCCAATCACTTTAAGAGATTATATTAATGCACGGATCATTTGGGAGTGTGGGTGAGGTGGGGTGAGGGGGAACAGATTCAAACAGAGCTCAGGCTCCTTGCCTTAAATGAGGACCTGATGGGCTATATACCAGTGGGCAGCCAGCAGAGAACGTCTGGGACGCAAGCCATCCCCAAGCCACCGCGGCAGTCTGCGTTCACTCACATCACAATCCATTATCTTCCCAGCCAGGATCCAAACCTTACCTCTAAGAAAGCGAGGGCTGAGTGCACCAACGAGTGACCTCCGCTGGGGCTTCAGGACCACGGCAGCCACTTCCAGCCTCAGCTCTGATCTGACAGCCACAGTCAGCCCTCACTTTCCTCTTTCTGAACAGGGCCAGTGTGCTTCCTCCTGCCTGTCAATATTTAACTACCCTGTCAAGTCGCATTACATCACCTGCACTAAATCCCACCCCGGTGATAGCTAGAGGGTGTGCCCGCTCTAGTCAATTCAACTCAGCTAACCTTTATCTAGTGACTTCCATTCATTCATTTCTTGCCACATGTATTGAGCACCTACTGCATTTGGCCCTGGGAATTGAGAGATGAAAGATCTGCTCTCTGGAGTCTACTGGAGGAGACAGACAAAATAACGTGCAACGTGCTATCGTGCCGGAGCACAGAACGCAAGGGGAGAGGAGAGGGAGCAAATGGGACCAGGGAATTCCCAAAGATGGTGGCACTTGGAGGGACATGTCTGATGGGCCAGGCTAGGTCTGGGAAGACTGAAATATGATGAATACATGGCCTCTGTCCTCAAGGAGCTTAAACTCAACACAGGTTGCTCTATCATTCTACAGATTAGTAGGATTGTTTACATAAATGCTGTAGGCACGGTGCAGAATGTTAAACCAAAGAGAATGGCCCCTCATTTTTTCTTGGTAAGTTGTGTCTTCAGCTGTTTGTAAGACAAAACATCTGAACAAAGATATAAGAACAGTGAAAACTGGCTGTATCGTGTAGATCCCTTGGTGCCACAAATATGGGTGATTCTTCAGAGATTTGAAACAGCAGATAAATCTAGCGAAAAAAGCAATTGCCTGTGATCCATTTTCAGGACCAAGGAAAGAAAATTTCGGGTCACAGAGTAACATTCTTCCCTGGTCAAAGAAATTAATCTGGGACAAACAGGCTTGGCCAAACGGAAACAGGAATCTCTCACATATCCTCCTAATCACTCCGTGACTTTTCCAACACAAAATTTCCTGACACTTATTGAACTGTTGATTGCGCTTTTAAATAATATACACAGGCATGCAGAGCCCCTGGGCAGTACTAACCTGCAATCTTTAACTTTATCCACAGCTACTCACTTTGAGATTGTTTTTTTTTTTTAATTTGAATTTACCACCAAAGCACGGCTCTCCAATGTACCCATGCAATCCCTTTTCTACCAAAACCTATTTCAGCGTCATGCTCCAGAGAACAAAGACCCCCATTTATGTGTGAACATTCAAAGGACCCCACCACTGGCGAGGCTAAGAGGCTGCCATGGAAGGTACCGGTGTATTTGAATTGCAAAACGCAGCCTGGGGAATCTCAATACATCTAATTTGGGACACGTTCCAAGCTCAGGAGCCTCTCTGCATGGAAGCAGCTCTATTAGTCAGTTTCTCAGACAATTTTCCAGTTCCACATGCACACTTCCCCAAGCGTTTCCAAGGCGAACATTTACAGTCTGTTGCAAGATTTTACTACAAGGTATTTAGGGTTTTGACAAATGCTAACTGACATTGCCACCGTTCCAGTGAAAACTGATGACCCATAGCTAATGCCTACTACTTGGTTATGGCTCAAGACCTTTTTCAGTCAGTCGGTGATTGTGAGCACAATGCCACACCCCGCCTTCTCATCCTGGAAGCACAATTTGGTTGCAGTCCATTAATACATCCGCATCGAATGTTGATTCACCACAAAACTGAAGCGAAGTTTCACCACATTCTTTCTTTAAACCAAGACTTTTTCTGGAACCTTTTTGCTTAATAACAAATGACACACTTGGCATTAGTAATATCATACATTATTAATGGAACGATTGTTACTACTAATTGCCAAATGCCCAGGGATTTCTGGATCCAATTAGAATAGATTTTTGATATGTAGCATGTAATCTCACTCAAAGGACAAGGTGCTATGTGACCATTGTTTGCTTTTAAAGGCAATTTTAGTAAATTTTAGTGCATGTGAGTTAATTTTTCAGATACTATCATGAATATCATCGCTGGTGAGATAACTATCAGCCCATGAAAAGCAACCAGCAAATGTGACTTAACATTTGCAGAAGTAGCTGGGTGTGGTGGCTCACGCCTGTAATCCTAGCACTCTGGGAGGCCGAGGTGCGTGGATCGCTCAAGGTCAGGAGTTCGAAACATTTGCAGAAGTAAACTGTGAGGAACTTCAACTTTCAAAAGACATAATATTTAAAATGTATTCCATTTATCTCTGTGTACCCAGCTTTACAAAATACACGAAAGGGAGGGTTGTAGTTTGTTTTTTTGTTTTCAATAAGAAGCCTTAAGGAGAAGTACTAAAGGAAGAAGTTCCAAACTCTAATTTTACAAATATTCTTTTGTTGTAGAAAGCAAATAGCGTTGCACTCTATCATGGGGGAAAAGTATAGATAAAGAACCTGAAGCCACAGTTAATGTAACGTGATCCTGGGCAAGTCACTCAATCCTGTGATTAGGGTCTAACCTGCTCTACCCACCTCTTAAGAAGACTAACTAAGGAAAAGTGATTGACTGTTTAAGGTACGCACCAAAACTCACGGTTGTCAGGGAGTACTGTGTCTTTTGAAACAGTCACTTTGGAAGCCTGTAATTTGTCCAGGGTCACAAAAGAGTCCTTCTAATGCTGCTGTTAACTGCTCCCGTTTGCTCAGGACTCAAGTCTCCAATAAGCATGACATTCAGTGCTAAAACCAGAAAAGTGCTGAGCAGACCAAGATAGTCACCCAACTTGCTACTAGTCAGACGATGTTAGAATCCTATCTGGGGAATAAACTTCATATTATATGATAAATTATTTTGCATCTCATCTGAACCAACAAATTCTGATTCTTCAAAATTTGGTTGACTTTTTGAAACAAATATCATTTGTAGCCAGGCTTAATAAATAAGACGAGTTTTTAAGGTGGGTGAAAGTTTGATGTAAAAAAAGAAATGTGTCCATAAAGTATAGAGATTTTGTTTTTTGGTAGAATTCAGGAACTAAATCCAAAACAAAATTTTAAAATAATCCAGAAGGACTGCAAAATTACAGTATGAAGACCTAGCAATACTGACATCACCAGGCTGCCCTAGATGTCCTGAGTCAGAATCTGCATTTCTATAAAATCCCTGGTGGCTTGAGGCACCTGACAGTTTGAGAAGTCCTGTTTTAGAATTTGTTTAAGCCTGGGGCAAGAGGAAACAAGCCTCCATAAAAACGTCTGATATAGTCATAAAAATAAAAGCATTCTTGTGATTCAAAGCATTTTGACAAAGAAAATGAAAGGCATTATTTTAATTTATGTTCTCTGGGTCTTGCAAATTTTAACTTCATAGTCAAGAAGGCCATAAAATATAGTAAAACTCTAAATGAGGCCAATGATTAGATGGTTTTCCTACAGGGGAACCTTGTGGGATGCCAGGATCCACTTCAAAGGGTAGAGGAGCCAGGGTCCAAGGGAATTCCTTTCTTCGCACATGGTCGGACACCATCCTCTGTTCTGAACATCTCCCTGGCTGGGAGATGGAACCTAAGGTGAATCCGAGGGTTTAACCGTTAACATCTGAAACATCATTGCACAGGGGAAGATGGAGAAAGAGTTTCTGACACACAGGTGGAGAGGTCTGTTTTGGAATGTGAGGTTTGAGGGGGCTGATAAACACCCACATGGAGAAGCAGTTGGTACCTGGACATATTAATCTGGGGCTAAGCAAGTCAAAAAACAGTATGTATTTGATCTCTCTTTGTAAAATAATTTGGGGAGCAGTCAGCATATAGATGATATCAGAAAATAAGGGGATGAAGGACTAGGATTACAGGGAAAGCTTTTCAGGCCTAGAGAACAGGGGAAACTGATGCCCTTTGGCAAAAGGAAGAAAGAGGACAAAGCCAAAAAAAAAAAAAAAAAAAAAAAAAAAAAAAAGAAGGGCTAAGCCGGTAATTACTAGAAGATAAAATGAAATCAAAATGGATGACAATAACATAGTGAATTGCAATGAGGCTTAAAAAAAGTTTTTTCCCTGAAACAAAAGATGCACACTATCATGGAAAATACAGTAAGAGTCTGAAACCAAACTTCTAAATATTTCAAATGGGGAAGCAGAGAGGACTGAGTACAAAGTTTTTATTTGTGAGTATGTAAATGGATATATTGTATGCTGTGAACAGAAAATGCACAGTCTTCTTTTATGCTCATGGGACAGAAATTCACAGAAATTGATTATGCACGTGGCCACAAAGAAAACACTGAAAATTCCCTGAAGTGAATGAGGAAAGGACAAAAAACACAGAAACTCTTAAGTGCTTTTAAATTAAAAAATGGTCTTCTAACCAAGGATCAAAAAAGCAATAAAACACAAAATACAAGACAAATGTACAACCTCATATCAAAACTGGGATGCACCTAAACCCAGAAGAAAATACATAGCCTTAAAAGTTTGTATTTATAAAAAGGATTGAAAATATCCTT
>VBSM01003199.1:382791-432679 GCA_008086735.1 Cheirogaleus medius | reverse complement strand
GGGAATACTTTCACATTCATTTTGACAGTCCAGTATCACCTGATAACAAAGCCAGACAAAGATACTACAAGAAAACGAAACTCCAAGCAAACATCTCTGACGAACATAGATGTAAAAATCCTCAACAAAATACCTGCCAACCATATTCAACAATGTGTCTAAAGTGGGATTTGTCTCTGGGATGCAAGAATAGTTCAGATATGTGATTCAACCCACGTGATACACAGCGTTGACATAATGAAAGATAAAAATGACACGATCATTTCAATAAATGCAGAAAAAGCATTTCACAAAGTTCAACATCCTTTCTTGATAAAAACTCTCAAGAAATCAGTTATAGAAGGAATGTACCTCAACATAATAAAGGCCATCTATGAAAAGCCTACAGCTAATATTATACTCAGTGGAGAAAACTGAATGCTTTCCATGGAAGATCAGGTACCAGGCAAGGATGCCCACTCCCAGGGCTTTCATTCAACACAGTACCAGAAGCATTAGCAAGAGTTATCAGATAAGAAAACAAGTCACACAAATATAGGGGCATCCTAAAGAGTTCTTATAGGTTCCCGTCAAAATTGTCAAGGTCATCAAAAATAAGGAAAGACTGCAAAACTGTCATGGCCAGGAGGAGCTTAAGGTGTGACAACTAATTATACATGTGACAGCCTGGATAGGTAAGGGGAAGAGGCAAAAAAATTCAGTAAAGCTAAGGAAACTTGAATAAAGTATGATCTTTAGTTAATAATAGTGTATCATTAATTGTGACCAACGTACCGTACTAATATAAGATGTTAATAATAGGGGAAACTGGATGAAGGAGACATGGGAACTCTCTGTACTATCTTTTAATTTTTTCCATAAATCTTAAGCTGTTTTAAAATGACCCAAAAAAAGTCTATTTGGAAATTTCAAAATAAGTAGATAATTTCAGATACTTATATAGTAGCTACAAAGCTCTACACAAAAGAGTATCATGCAATAATAGTATGTTCTGGGATAGGAGGGTGGCCAGGAAAATGGGTCAGCAAAGCATTTGAGCTGAGACTTTCATAATAAAGTAGGAAGTTCTCTGCAAGAACCCCGGGGACAATATTCCAGGCACAGGAAGAACATCAAAACAAAAGAGCAAAGGACGAATTAAACGTAAAGCTGGTTATCTGAAAAGACAAATAAAATAGGTAACTCTCTGGCATTCTAATTAAGGAGCAAAGATAAAAGCACACAACATAAAGACTAAGACCTAAATGTGTAGGGAAATGATTTCAAAAAATGAGAAGACTATGTGTAATTATCTGACACTGCATTAGAAAACAGATATTTTCCAAGCAAAATATAAATGACTAAAGTTAACACAAGAAGTATAAAATTGGAATATACAAAAGAAGGTAATAAAAATGTTGCTAAGATTCGATAGCTTTAAAATAGGCAAATATGATATTACAGTTGGATCATATCTAAATTTCAAGAAATAGATAATTCCCATATTGTCCTAGAGAAGAGAAAAAGAAGAAAATTTTCACAATTAACTTTACAAAGCCAGCAGATCCTAACACCAAACCTGATGAAACTAGCATAGAAAAAGAAATTCTGATTTCATTTATAAAATTAAATGTAAATATTTTAAATAGAATGTTAACAAATTGTATCAGCCTTGTAATAAAATCATAATATGCTATAACCAAGTATAATTTATTTTAGTTATATAAAAATGTACTAACATTCTAAAAAATTAATTGAATTTATTATATTAACTATATATGAAGGCAACTGAAAATAAGATAAATATAAAAAGTCATCATGTTTATTTATACTTATTTATACAAATAGGAATAAAAATTAAAAGAAAAATCTTGAAATTCTGATATGCCTAGTGATAGATTTTACTAAGAGTTCAGAGAGAATCTATATGATGAAAATGTTTAAAAGTTACATATGAATAAATGGTAGAAACACATTGTATATTTGGATATAAGTATTACAATAAAAGTGATGATTATTCCCAAAGTAATATATAAATGCCATAATTCTAATAAGAATCACAATGGGATATTTGGGGAAGGGGGTACCAAGCAAAAATCATTCAAAGTTCATATAGGAGAATGAATATGCAAGAATATTAAAAAAAAAACCTTTAAGAAAGTTTTGTCCTACAAGATATTAAAATATACTTTGAAATACTATCAGCAAATCAGTAAGCAAATTGTCACTAGCACATGGACAATAAATCATCGCCACAGAATAGAAAGTCTAGAAATAGGTCCAGAAACAGTATTGTAAACTTAATTATGGTAATTTTAATTTTGGTTAAAATATGATTATTTTAACTATTTTAATTATTATTTTGATTATGATAATTTTTAATTTTAATTTTGTTAAAGTGAATACTTCAGATGAGAAAGAAAATCATATATTAATAAGTAAATTACATTATTCAGTAAATTATATTAGGTTATTTGCTTTGTGGAAGGAAAGTCCATTAGAACCCTCTTTCACACCATGTACAGAAACAAATTCTTGAAGAATTTAAGTTATAAGTATAAAATAATACCCTGAAAAACATAAGGAATAGGACACAGTACATTAAACTGGTTTTATAAACTCAGAGTAAGAGAGATAAGATATGAAACTCAGAAGCCATAAAGGGAAAAATAGACATCATTTACATATAACTTACCACAGTTTTAAAGCAAAGACACTATGAACTAAGCCAAAACACCAAAGAAAATGTTTTCAATTCACATAAGAAACAAAGGCTTAGTATCCCAAATATAAAGATATTTTGTTCAAATTAATAAGTAAAAAGAGACTCCAATAGAAAAATGGGCAAAGAATATGAACACACAATTCATAAAGATTGCACTGGCAAATACATAATTGAAAATATAGGCTTACTATATATAGTCAGAGAAATACAAATCAAACAATATATTGCCTATTCGATTGACTGAAATTATAAATACTACCGGTAGTAACATCCAAATGCCATTAAGAGTGTTGGGAACTAGGCAGTCTTATACACTGTTGGAGAAGGAATAAATGGCTATGAATTTTTTTAGTATTTAATTTGGCAATATATGTGAAAACTTAAAATATATATGTATGATTCACCCAGCAATCACTTTTAGGAATCTATCCTATGAAAATAAATGCAAAACGACATAGGATTTGTGTCCTTTGTAACAGTACAACGCTGGAAACATTCTGAATAACCCTCAGTGCAGGGCCAGTTGCAGAAATTATGCCAAGTGGAATATTATGCAGGAGTTACAAAGGGTGAGGCGGTTCTATATAAATTGTCTCAGAAAGATGTTCACAATGAGATGTTATGTTAAAAAAGGTAGTTAAAAAGACAGTATTAGATGATTTCTCTTTGTAAAATTTAAAAAGAAACATGTATGTGTGCATACTTGTTGATACATGAGTAAAATAGCTCCCAAATGGGTACAATCTGACAGTTACCACTGGGTCTTTAAGGCAGATGGAGTGGGGGCAGGGGGAGGGGGTAAGGGTCGGGGAGGAGCCAGAGGAGACTATTCTTCCTTTCTACAGGTCTGCATTATATTTAAGCTGATATCGTTAGGGAGCTGAAGATTTTGACTTTGCATCAACCTTGGAAACCATACGCTAGGAGACAGGGGGAGAGAGAGAGAGGGAGGGAGGGAGAGAGAGAAGGATGGAGGAAGAGAGAGGGAGGGAGGGAGGGAGAGACAGAGAGTTTTCTGGCTACATAATGTTTAGAGTTTTCATGGAAATAAAGCTTCATTTTTAGGGTCATTTTTCCAAAGTTCATGGAAATAGAACATGAATTCAGGTATCCAGTTCTGTCCAGATGTCCCGATGCCAAAAAGACAGGTAGGACACTACTAAGTACTACATTTGAGAGAATCTCAGAATATTGCAAGGCTAAGTCCCCTTGAGAGCAAATATCCACAGAACCTTGCTTTTCTGTCAAGTTGGCAAGTCATACTCCCCCCATTCCTATATTCAAAGCGACCATTCCAGGTGTCTTCAGGTGTGTGACCTGCTTCCTGCAGAATGTATTACTGTGTGTTGATGGAACATTTTAACCACCACTCCGGCCATGTGGCCTGAGGTAGAAGAGGAGAGAGATGGAGGGATCCATTTGCAAGATGAACAGCTTGCAGGCCCTGAAGGCTGCTTCTTCAATGTGGCCTTTTTGTCTCACTGACTCATTGCTGGAGAAATCCTGAAGTCGGGGAGGAAGGCAGATGAAATCACTGCCGTCCTAAGTGTGACTCTGTCGTTTGCAATGCCTGCACAGACACATAGCCACAGAGAAGCAGGACGATTTGTTTAATGAGTGGCCTTTTTGACCCAGGCTTCTTCTACTTTGAGTATCCGTGGGAGGCATATTTTATTTTTAGCAATCATGCCTACACTTTGGAAGCAAATGCTTCTTCAAAATACTGTTATCAAAGGGGGGAGTGATAATACTAATAAGGAAGTGAAGAAAAATACCACTTTCTTTCATCACTAAAACAAGAAGCAGTAAGTATTATGCTGGAATGGGGAGAGCAATCAAATCCATTTATGTGAAAATAAAAGTTCAAGAACCCAAGGGTGGTTAGCGATTCATAACTTTATAAAATTGCCCATAGAAGAGAGGGTTCTATTAAGAAGAAATAAATTTGTTTACCTCTGAAATAGACGTACTCACCAAATGTGTGGCTCAGATCAATACCCATATGAAGGAATCTATCACCACATCATTCCCTAACTTTTGCTTCCACATCTGCAAATTAGGTCGAAAGTGAATTTTCTTTAATGGCCTAATGTCCTTTGTCACAGCAAGAGCACATTAAACTTTGAAGAGGGAACATCACAGAGTTTACAATAGAACTGTGGGACTAATAGTACCACATAATCTGTATCAAGCAACCAACTTAGTATCATTATAGTTTTATGAGATGCAATAAAAATTGCTCGTTAACTATTCATATTCTGTTTCCAGCACATGGGATTGAAAACAAGAGCAACAGAAATACTGTTACTCTGACATTTAGTTAGGTCAAAAAAAACACTTAACTGAGCTTAAAATGTTGGATTTCAGATCTCCCAATACCACTGATAATGAAAATGCTTAGAGAGTTCCTCCCTACCTCTGTTCTGCTCAAATGTTCCTATTGCCTGTTGTTGCTTTTAAGCTACAGATAAACTCAGCATCAAGGTTATCCGTCCTGCACACACACAGACTCAGCTCCAAATACAAGTCTATCAAGTAGTTTGTTTAAGGCAAGTCTTTAAACAATCAAATTGGCCCCCCTAAATACCTGGATATCAAGGTGGCATGTTAATTTCACAATTATCTAACTCTCTTGAAAGACTCTAAACTCCCTGGGCTCAATAGTAAATGGTAATGATTTTGCTCGTCAATGTAGTCTCAGAACTTGGCACAGTGCCTGGCACATAGAAGACAATCAATAAATATTTCTATTGAATGGATTATATATATGATAGGAATTTCTCTCCTCAATGTGTCTGTATTATATCCTATAAAATGAGGATATTATAATTTCTTTAACTATTTCTGTACTTCTGGGCATTCCAGTTGTTTCTTATATTATAGTATTTTAAATACTATATGTTATGACGAATATCTTTATTATGTGATCTCTCTATATTTTGAATTCCTAAAAGGAGAATCGGTGGGTCAAAGAATCAGAACATTTTTATGGCCCTTGACACACAGTGCAAAATTACTCCCAGAAAGGATAAACAATATCACTAGCAAAACATGGAAGAACAAACTTTTGCCAGTTGCCCATGAACACCAACTCTTAAGAGTTTTTTTTAAAGAGTAAATAACTTAAGGGAAAAATGAAATGTTATGTAATATTTTATTATAAATTTGAATGACTTTAATTTGGTAAATTGGACATTTTCTATTTAGTTATATTTTCTCTTTTGTACATCAACCAAAGAATGATCTGATGTGATCTGATCACTCCTCTGTGTATTGGAGCCTTTCTCAGATCATAAAGAAATGTTGGCACCATGACTTCTCTGCCAATTTGATTACTTTTCTTTTGACTCTCAAGAGAATGATAGGAACTTTTGAAAACTAGAGTTTAGTTGATACTTCCACGGCCCAGGGATATCTGTATTAAATGGAATTATGATAGACCGGAAGCCTCTCAGATAGATTATTTACATGTGTGTTGATAAATATCTTTAGAGGTGTTTCTCACGGGAAGAATTAATGAGTTATTCTTCAGAGCCAGGCCAGTTTTATTCTCTGATAAATAATAGGCTAAATAACTCATAGGCAGGGGCCAGTCTACACAGAGAAATTGTATACCTACAAAAGTTCCAGTGGTAATGAAACTGACTGTTACCAAATCCTGTTATCTGTCTGGGTGGAAAAGTACTCAACAAAAAACACTGCTAGCCCAGAAGATAGAGAATTGAATTAAGGCCAACAAAACCCTTGAGTGAATGGCAGATTCAAGACAATAACTGAGTGATAAAACGAAACTTTCCCAGAAACACAAGTCTTAATAAAATTGCTAAGTACTTCGGGGCTATAGATCTATCTAACTTCTTTAAGTTCCTAGGGCTCGAGGAGTTTGTTTTTGGGAGTAGCCACTGTGAAGCTGTACAGGCAATCTGGGCAGCTCATAACAGGGCACAAGGTAGAATCTGGTTTGTGTCGTCCAGCCAAGATTGGTATTATTGTGTCAATATTTATACATAACTTCCAAAATAAAGCATTCTCTCGTCATTCTAGGTACTCATTGCTTACGCACTTGGAATAAAGGATAGGTTCTGAGAATACCTATAAAAATATTTTAGATTAAGATGTCAAAAATTCTCAAAGATAACCCAACATATGCTTGGTGAACTAAATGTTTACCTCTTCCTTCCTATTGGCTGAGTGATGCTTGATAGGAAGAGCAAGGTTACCTATCTTAAAAAATGTTCCTTTTCAAGGGTCATTAACATAGAGAGAGCTAAATGTCAACTATAGATAAACCAATAACCACATTCCATAAATAATTTGAAAGCATGCTTTCTTTTTGTCTCCCACTGGAGATCATAATTGAGTAAGGGAGAGAAAGTCAAGCAGTAAAGTGAAGTTATGAACACAGATGGCCTGGGTCCAATCCCAGTTCTGCCTTTATTAGCTATATGATTTGGGATACGTCATTAAACTCTATATTCCTCAGTTTCCTCATCTGCAAAATGGGGTTGTTAAGACAATACCTATCTCATAATGTTGTTAAAATGAAGTGAGTTAGCACACTGACTGCCACACTAGAAAAAAAAATTTCCCTGGGGCCACAGTGTTTTATTATGAAAACAGAATAAAAACTTCAAAAACAAAACAATCCTTTCTAATCTAATGAAAAATTTGTTATTTTTTTATTGTTTTCTGTGCATGAGTTAAATGCAACTCATGCAGTGCTAGAATCAATTTTTATACTGCACCCCAATTGAGTTGTATGTGACTCATGACATACTTACTGAATTTGTTTTGGAGAATTGAGTTTTCCTATGGTTCACAAGGCCCTGGGCTCAAAACTAGTGTGAGTTTAATATAATTCACATGGCAGTTAATGTGTTAAACATGTGAAAACACTTCATGATAGTGCCAGGCACATGGTACCATGAATTTCCCATTATGAGATTATGAACATCTTAAGAGTATAGTCTATAAACTGTGCTCCTCAGTACCTAATATCACTCCAGCACATAGTAGGTGATCAATGAACAATTGCTGAATAAACGGTGGACTATAAAAGATTTTCTACTACCATTTCTCCAAAAGACAACATTTCCCTGTGTCTTCAAAGCATGACTTAATTCAATACAGGACTGAGAGGCAACTTTCAGAAACAATTCCAGGGTGCAGAGTACGCACACCTGTATGCATCAGTAGAATGAGTAAAGAGAGAGCAATGAACAATATTAGATAAAAGCCAGAAGAACTATAGAAGACAAGTAAGAGCCTTAACACGAATCCAAATGATTTTGAATTAATGCAAATACTATTTTCTTGGCAGAGCCTGGCCTGCCCTTCTATTCTTTACTGATAAGGCCATGACTATTACACCATCTGGGATAGGTCAAGATTAAGTGGAGATTCTGATCTCATCACCAATTACTCCTTTATTCAAGCGGAGGTTGGGGAATGGGTGGGAAGGTTTCAGAAAAAGGTTTTCAAATGACACAGATTCACTAACGAAATGCTCAGGAGCTGATTCAGGCCTCCTTAATCTCTGGGACATCTGAAACAACACAATATCTATAATGACTTCTTATCCTGGAAAATCCCAGAGTAGTTCAAATTTTTTTTTTTTAATCCCTGTGTTTAGTAGTCAGATCACTCACCACTGAAACGCAGCTCTCATTTCTGGAGTAAAAGAGAGCAATGTTTTTAATAGGTACCACGAGATAATAGGATGATGAGACACACAGCTCACGTCACTGGAAACAGAGACAGACTGGCTTTACCTAGTTGGAACACAGCCAGCCTCCCCAGGGCTCACTGTACTCTGGGTACGGCACCATGGGTTCCCTCTGTGGACAGCAATGGGTAAGAGAGAAAGTCAGAGCAAGAGCTCGAGTGAATGACTGAGTGAACAAATACAGTGACGTTAGAGAAGGTGCTAGCCTACAGAGATTTTAGTTGAAAGAGGCAGGGTCTTTCCCATTAATCAAACCCACTGAAAAATAGATTTCATTTGAAATACCAACATGTGGCTAGTGGCTACCATATTGGACAGGGAAGGCTGGGGGAGTCCCTTTGACATCTCTGTTCTTTCTCTGTCTCCTTTGTGGTATACTCTTTTCTCACCTGCCAGTTCCATATTGGGGTCCCTCACTGGCTTCCTGTTTTTGAGACTCTGCGCACTTCCCATGGCCGTCCTTGAGACACCCCATGTTCTACGTGACTGAAACCTAACTCTTTGTCTTCCTGTACAAAATATTCTTTATAAATTTGTTAGTTTAGCTGGAGGTATTACCATCCACCCAGATCCCCAAGCTCACACCCCTCCACCCACCTTCCACATGGAATTGATTTTCAATTCTTGCTATATTTGTCTTTTTAAAATTTTTTTCAACTACTATTGTATACCCCAAACTGCCATCCTTTCTTACCTGCATTTCAACCAACATTCTTCCAACTCAGGGATTCCCAGTTCTAGCTGAGCATTAGAATCACGTGGGGAGTTTAAAACATGACCAGTGCTTGCATCCACCCCCAGAGACGTGGTTTTATTGAGGATGGGGTGGATGCCAGGCATCAGTACTTTTTTAAGCCCCCCCATGTGATTTTTGCAGGGTCAGACTGGGAATCACTCTCCCAGCTCATCTTTCTGGCTCTAGTTTGCTGTCCCTATGGCCACACCCTAAAGAAACACCACTGTGTTTTTTCTAAAGTGTTCACCTGTCCACTCTGCTTAACGCCCTCCAATGACTGCCCATAATCTGGAAAACAACATCCAAATTCCTTATCGTTCTCAGCCTTTCTAGTCAGGGACTGACAGTCTCAGCCTCACATCCCTCGCTCCCCTCCCACACGTGCCATTTCCTTCCTGAACCCCGGCCCTCTCTTTTGCTCACAAGCTGATCCCCACTCTTCCTCTGGGGAACACCTATACACCCCTAAAGTCTCAGCTTCAGCGTCACCTTTCTAAGAAATCTGTTAGGTCTTGCTTGGGCATCACTCCTCTGTGCATGGAACACACTGTGCATATCACTCTATAAATAATATATAAGTATATTAAAAATGGATATGTACACCTGGATCTCCCACTTGCCTATGAGCCGGTTTTCTCAGAACATTCATGGTTTATACCTGTTGTCATCTCTCTTTGATTATTAATGGTGCCTCTTTGACTCTCAATCCTAGCATGGATGATACAGTGGAGGTTACCCTACCTGTGAGGTCACTGAGGTCGGTGACACTGTCATATTCTTTGTTTGCAATCTCAGTGACTAATACGCTTCCTAAAACTTGGATTATGTTTATATATTCAAAAAATGGAGAAAGGAAGGAAGTATGCATCTGGAAAATCATCCTATCACCTTCAGAAGCTCACGGTAAATGTTAGGAAAGCCTATTTAAAAAGCTAAACAAAGAAAAAAATTGTCACACATCCACCTCTTAATAATATGATTTTTACAGGGTCAACTGAAGTCTTTTCTCTCAGCTTAATACCACTTTTTGGATTTGTGTGTGTTCCCTGGGGCTCTGAGGATGCTGGAGAAGTTCCACACAGTCATCAGGTAGGTGAGGACCAAAATACAGGTGATTCCTGGAACGACCCCAGCCGTTGTCTGTCCCTGCAAGGGCAGCTCTGCTTTGCACGGCCAAGGATTTGGGCTCTGGTGTCCAACTGCCTGCGTTTGAATTGTGCATCTCCACGGGGAGGACGCATGACTTTGCCAAGTTATTTAAAAGCTAAGCCTACTTTATCACGGAGGATGTGAAGAGCGTCTGCTTGGCCCAGTTCTTTTGAGAAATAAATAAGGAAAACTATGCAGAGATTTTAGCACAGTGTCTGTCATAGAGAAAGCTCTAAGTAAACAGTAGTCATTATTATTTTATCCATTTCGCTTGTTGAACTTACAAATAATATTTCATTTGAAGAAGGGATTTGTCTGCATTTAAAAATACTTTGAAAAATCCCTGTTCTAGAATGTTGTGATTGTAGAGACTCCAACCCAGTTCTCCCTTGGGATCTTTGTAACTCGAGTTGCTAATGGAGCCAGTGTTATTTCTTGACTCTGCAGTTCAGAGACTGAAGTCCACACCTTGCCTGTTCACTAGTACCCATGAGTGGAAAAGAAAATACCAACCCAGGACTCGAATTTCAGTATGAACCACAGGTGTTGTTGGGTGCCAGCTTCTGGCAGCACGGAATAAAAAGAAATGAATGCTCTTGCCAATGTTGGGAATATTACCGCAGTATGCCTATTACAAATATTTACTTTTTTAGCTGGAATACCAGGGGACACTAGGGTTTCTGTTTGAACAGTGCTTTGAGGCAGAACTCACTGAAACGACATGAAAAGCTTTGCATAAATAAATTCTTTTATCGTTATACTTGTAACACATCATATCATCAGTCTGCAAAACAAAGCTTGGGAGGACAACATAATCCCAGTTATTTACACATAACACTAATTCCCAATACAGACCTATAGATAACTTTGCATAAAGCATAATAAGACATATTTCATTTTGGCAAAGTGGGCCTATCAACTAGAGTTGAAAAAGCAGTATAATTTGTGAGTTATAGACTGGGGTCATAGCTAATGCCTTTGGAATCAAACAGACATAGGTTTGAGAAAATAATGCACTTAGAGTGCTGGAACCTAAAATAAATGAAATAAATTTTAACTCAGAGAGTAATAATAATAATAATAATTAATGTTATTATTCTCTAGGGGTATTTGACATAATTCTACCAAACAAAGGTGATTAGGCTATACTTTGCTTTATCCTTCTTTATGTTTTACTGCTGTTCTTGTAATTTTAAATCAACCCCAAAATATTCACACAGACTTAAAACCTGACTTCAGTAATTTCAATTTTCTCTGAGGTGTTAGCAGATCAACACAGAAGTGTGGAAATGAAATTGAGGTGTCTGCATTTTCATGACCAGAAGGCATGATAACTTGTCCTAAAACTGTTTGATCTTGTTACCATTTCTGCTGAGTACTTCGAGTCATGCAAGGGTATAGAATGCCTTTTATTCAGAAGCTTCCAAAAGAGCGATTGCATCGACAGAAACTCAGAGCAAGCTGCTGAAAGGCAATATTAATCCCGATCCTGGGATATTACACTAAATATTTGACAGGAATCCAAATTTTCCTGTAGCCTTCCACTAAGAAGATAATCTTTCATAATTTTAACTGTGAAAGGGGAGGATTTGATCTTTTGAAATGGAAAGGGTGAGTCTAATTGAATTTCCTTCTTTGGTTTCTTATTAAAGATGGGACCAGATTGAATCATATTCAATTAATGATTGTACTTGGATATATTGCTCTTTTCAGAAGCTGAAAATAAGATTAACAAAGCTCAAAAAAGATGTAGGGGCAACAGTGCCAATTCAACACTTAAAGGGCTAGTAGGCACATACGAGAGCAAGGACCTGTTTCAGTGCCATTTATTTATCTCATTCTTGAGCAGGCTGGGCCATTGTTCTTGACCATTTCAAGGACTGAGTGGAAAGTTGTGTGACCCTGAACATCAGCTCTGGAGGCAAAATAAACATACAAATATACATGCAAAGAATAATTGGGACATACCATTCTGACCTGCCTCCTCTCCTGACTACATACTAAGTACACCATGATCCTTGTCACAGATGAGCCCATACACACCTGTAATGTCCCCATCTCAGCCTACTCAACACCTGACTGCTCCCTGGCTCGGGTTTAAGAATGCCTTCCTCTACAAGGCTTTACACAGCTCTGATAACTACAGAAACACATTTTATGGACTAATAATTGTGATACAAGTAAATTAGCACAATGAGTCCAAATGTTTTAAAACTGGGACTGTCCATCAGCACAGTTCCTATATAATTACTATCTCCATCTTCCCTTTTCTTGGTAAGCTTATCTGGATGTATTTTTTCTATATGTTAAATACTGGGATTGCACCACAACAGACCTTTACACTATTTGCTAATTGCCTCATGTTTCTGTTTGTATATTGCCTCCTTATTGATGCTGTAAGAACTTCCAAGGAAAACTGAGCAGCCCTTGATTTCTTCAGTGTCTACATGGTACAAAACCATAGCAGGAGTTTAATCAGTACTTCTCCAGATGCAGTAAATGTGTGTATGTGTGTATGTGGTTTGGGAGGTGGTACAAGTTTAGAAAACAAATCTGGAATTTGTATTTTAACTTTGATTCTTAACATCTGTGGGAGCCTAAGTCTCTACATTTGTAGGTTGAGCATAATCATACATAATACATTCAGATGATGACATTATATGACATTTGGGAAGTGCCTGGTATTCAGTAGGAGCTCAATCCACAGTCATTCCCTTGTTGAACAAAACGCTGGCTTATGGAAGGATTTAGAACATAAGAGGCAATGGAGTGCGGTTCTCACGAGCTTGGACTCCGGTACCACCCTGCCTAAGTTCAAATTCAGTTCTAAGCCTTCTGGTTGTGAGGGTTCAGTGAGTTAAGACATGCAAATCCCTTCTGAGTGCCTGACACAGACAAGGGTTTAGCTTTAGTGTTATTAAAAATGATCCTACTTGAGACACGCAAATGAACTTGGTCGATTTTAAAGGTCTTTTAAAATTCTGGATCTATATTTCTATGAAGAAAAAAATATATGCTCTTTCCTTTAAAGCTCCACGTATTGGAGAACATAGGATCATAGTAAGTCAGCTGCCCCCACAAAACACACATCAGAGTTGTGGGTCTAACATTTTTCCTTCCTCTGTCACAATTCACATGTTTGTCACTTGCAGTATTTGAAAGCTCAACCAATTGATCATCTGCCACAAGCAATGAGCAAGCAGGGCTAGAAAGAGAGCCAAAGCCACACCTGATATTCAGCTTGAAAGATCGTACATTAGAATATTAGTCTTCTCTAGAGAGCTCTAGATGGAGAGCCATACATGACTTGTCTCAGATTTCTGAGGAGAAAAAGGTCTGGACTCAAGAGTTTTGCATTGAACTGAACTATCAAGGGACCTTCCAATAAAGTTCATCAATGTTTAAAAATTAAGTCTTTCCTGGCAGATGGACTAGGTCAGCATGAGGTTCTTTACTGAACTAGCTGGACATCTTTGCAGGGTTAGGGTACAAAACACTCACTGGCCAAGAAAGGCACAAATTGCCCGCATAGTCATGCAGCTGTGAATTTGCAAAGTTTGCAAAATCATCTGGAGGTTCCAAGGAATGGGGCAGTAATGAGCTCAGCGTCAAAATGAAAAGTGAACTAAGATAATAAACTAACCTTGTGACCTATTCAGTATTTAAATTCTCTGTAACAGACCTCCTCTAGCAATCACCACTCCTCGGTGCCTCCTCTTCTCTGTCCTTTTGAATGAAGTCTTTCTAGGCTATCCCAGTTGCTTTAGGTACTCTCCAAGCTAACTCAGGAGAAATTAAAGCCATAGCCAAGATTTTTATTTATCTATTTATAGATGCTTGCTTCTCTGTATCAATTTCGCTCTTTTAGTCTCTTGGCTGTAAAAACTCTATCAGGTGTCATTCTTCTTCTCACTCCCAAATACAATTCGATTGCATTTCAAGTTGAGGAAACAGAAGCACACCCACGCTGCTTTCAGAATGGAACAAAATGTAACAACAAAAAAGCCCTGCTGAAGAGACAGAGAGAAAGCAGTTCTGTAGGAAAGTCTAAGCAGAGCGCGGAGGCTGGCAAACTGCCAGAGGGTAACCTGCAGCTTTGCTCGGGGACATCAGGTAGATGTCAGACGAAACCTGCCTGCCTCAGCAGAGGCATCAGACACAAAGGATGCTCGTCTGGAGCTCTGAAAGGGCAGGTATTGTCGCACACCTGAGCTCTTCTCAGTTGGAAAAATAGGAATCAGGTACCCAAATCAGGACAGGAAGGGAGGGAGGAAATAAAGTAGAAAGAATCGCAATAATCAGGTTGAATTAATGACTCTACACAGAGTTATACAAACAGGAGGAGGCGGTTCCGACATAGACAACTCTCCTCTGGAAAGATTCTCCCCACTCCTTTGTACCTATCAAAACTTTCCCCAACTGTGTCATGGCTGAGATCCAGCCTTCCTGTAACTATTCCAAGTCCCCTAACAGCTTCCCTGTGACATCCGATGAACTTATTATGTGCACCAGTGGTTCTCAAATGGGGAAGATTTTACTGCAGCATCATCTCGGCCATAACGTTGTCCAAGACGCCCCATTGCCCCCCTGCTCCTGGGAGGCTCATATTGTGCTGCTCACAGCGGACTGTTCCCAGGCTGTTGTCTGTGGGACTGAGGGCCAGCTCCTCGGTGCTGCGACCACCTTTAGCCATCAGTTCTTCAACACCTATCAGAGTGCCAGGCACATACTATCTACCCGATAAGCGTTTGCTGAACTACGAAAAGAGAAGACTTATACCTTTCTGAGATGAAGACAAACTGCGGTCACAGGGGCCAGTTTCCAGCCATCACAGCGCAGACGCCAGGCAGCCTCATGTTCACCTGCTGTCCAGCTGGCCAAGCCCGCAGGCCTGAAGGCATATCTGCCCGGGAAAAAGACGGCCACAAAGGTCTCCTCCCTCCACACCCTACTCGTCAACTGCATGTGAATTTCTGAGCATTCATTTCGAATAAAGATAAACGGCATTTGAGCTTGCCTCTATATATTAGTTTTTAAAGTCATATCAATTGCATAGTCCCCCCAAACACATTTGCCAAGATGTAGCTTTTCTTTATCTGTTCTGCCTAATGGCAAAATACAAAAACAAAACCTTAAGCTAGTCACTCCAGAATTTTCTCACGCCGATTTCCTTAGGGATTCAGGTCTATAGGACTGTCACATTTAACATTCAAATGTCCTCTCTTGTGTTTCCCTTGCCCTGCCTGGCTGGGGCCAGTGTGAACTTCACAAGCTCTTACAGAAAAGTTGGGGAAGAGCTAGTCCACTGTCTGGTCCTACTTTCTCTTGGTTCTGAATGGTTCTAGATACTTTTGTTCTAGCTGATTTTCTTTTTGTCTGGACTTTAGTGGAAGAAAACAGCTGTACACCTTCGGAACTGGCCACTGGCTGGTCTGCATGACCGCATAAACTCAGATAATCTGGCCATGGCGATGCTCTGAGATGCAGATGATTTTCAGTGCATCCCTGGCAGGGACATTTTTGTTTCATTGGGATGCCCCTCCACGGGACTGGCCCTCCTTCCTCATGTACTCTCTCTCCAGCCAACTTCTGGACCCTGCTTCTAGAAAGTTCCCGAGACCCTTGAGCTGATGCAGCCCACTCTGGCACGGACCACCTTGCATATGCCCCAAGGATGCTACTGCCCTTGCCAGGCCACGCCCCTGCAGAGGCACACTCTCCTCCCTGGGCCCAAGCTCAAAGCAGGCTTCCGTCAGGTGTGCCCCCACCTCCCCCTGGCTCCACTCCTTCCACTCCAAACCTGCTCTTTCTTCTTCCTACCTCCCAACCATTCTCTCTGCTGGAAGAGGGAAGGGGAGGAAAGAATGAGTAAAGGGACCTATTGAGTCTATCTGCATTCTTCTTGTGAATTTTGCTTTTCACTTGACAGGTGACTTTTGAACCTAGAAGTCAGGATTCTGGCAGGCTTATTCATTGGCATGTTTCAGACAACGTCACCTGCCCAGGGCAACTGGATGCTTCTAATTACCTAAAAGATTATTAACAAATGTACGATAAAAACTTAGCAAATGACACTCCAATTCATGTTAGTGCATAAATATTATTTTAAAAAACTGGACTTTGATTTTCTTCAGCCTACTTCCTTGTCCCAAATGTTCCCATTCTCATGATTGATGTACGTGAGGTTTTTAAATAAAGCCGGTAAGTGTCCTGGACTCCAGTGGTTTGTCCCATTCTTCAGATAAGGAAAGAGAAGGTTGGAAGGAAGGAAGGACTGATGTCTTCAAGTTTGGGTACCATGATCTAGAGAGGGACTCACAGCATCTTAAGCTGTTTAAGCACAATGGACCTGCTAACGTAAGGGCCCCAGAAACTTTGACAAATGGTGAAGAATGTTTTAAGACAAAAACCAAACACAGAGAGGGGTTTGTTTGTTGGCTTTTTAGAGATAGGGGTCTTGCTCTGTCACCCAGGCTGGAGTGCAGTGGCATGATCTTAGCTCACTGCAGCCTTGAACTCCTGGGCTCAATGATCCTCCACGCATACTACCATGCCTAGCTAATTTTTTTTTTTTTTTTTGTAGAGAGGGGTTCTCACTATGTTGCCCAGGCTGGTCTTGAACTCCTGGACTTAAGCAATCTGTCCACCTCGGTCTCCCAAAGTGCTACAATCACAGGCATGAGGCACTGTGCCTGGCTTGTTTTGCTTTATTTAAAGATGTACACATCTCCTGGTATTGCTTAAAAATACCTCTTAGTCTATGAGAGGGACATTGAGACTTGGGTCGTCCCTCTCTCTCTTTTCTGTCAAACAAGAGGATAGCAAAGGCTGCCCTTCTTATCCCAGCGGGGTGTTAAAAGGATAAAGTGAGATAACGAATGTGAGACACTGATCTGAAATAGGGACATTCTTAGAGGCCTCTCGGCAGTGTTATCGGCAGTGTTATCGGCGGGGATTTGCCAGGGTTCTGTGTTTTCCTTCCCTGCACTCTGATCTTTGCTTTTGCACTTTATGGACTCAGCAGAACAGGAGTCAGACCTCTCCCTGAACTTGACTGCCGGCACCTCTGAACCCAAGGCACGACATGGGCGGCCTTGCTGCTCCTTTGAACCCACCTCTTCTCCAAACGCTCCCTACTACTCAGCTGACTTCTCGGATCTTTGCTCGTTATGATTTCCCTGTGGATTGTGCTCTCCATGTGAAGAACTGTTTTAACTAATTTGTTGACTTCTAAGATCTCAAGAGGCCAGAATAGATGTCATGTGATGATAGAAAATAATCTCTTACATCATTTTGTTAATTTCACACAAGGACACTATAAACATTTTTTTTTTTTTTGCCATGGAATGATTCATTTGGGAAAAGAAATAATTAATTTATTAAAAGACCACTCTCCTTATACAAGAAGGCAAGTTACAAAAGTATTAGATAATTTAACTTTCTCATTCATGTTTCACTGCCTTGAAACAGTTCCCAGATCTAGGTAGGTCTCAATTAATGCAAGAGATGAGTTTTTAAAAAGAAGGAACTCTTGATAAGTTTATTTTATAAGTTGAATCTTATGGATTTATCCACAAATAACTATTCAACACCAAACTTGAAAAGCCAGCATATGTCGGATGTTAAAGAGAATATATAGATGTTAAAAATAAATTCAAAGCAACTACTCTTTAAACAAAGCTATTTTTTAAAAAAAAGTTTAGTTACAAAACCATTCTCATATATACGTGACTTAATTCTCATAAAAATCTTGTGACATCTTCTGAATGTTCCCTCGTCAGCTGACTTCTCAGATCTTCACTCATTCTGATTTTCCTCTCCTTGGGAGGAACTGTTTTAACTAATTTGTTGACTTTTAAGATCTCAAGAGGCCAGAGTAGATGCCACGTGATGATAAAAAATAGTTATTTTATTGCCATTTTATAAATGAGAAATCAGAGGTTCACTTTGGCAGATTTTGGATTAAAGTCCCAGAACCTCTGACTTCAAACTCCAAATACTTCTCATTACTCAATGCAAAGATGTTTGGTTTGCAGGAAATCAATGCCCCTCAGAGGAGCAAATGCAAAGTGTTATTTGGTTCTTCCAGGGAGCAATCACTTTTTACTGGCGTGATCAGAGAAGGTATAGTCAGATGGGTTGCCATTCCAGCTGGTCCCAGAGGAAGGGATGGGATTTTTGTCATCGCTAGGAGGGTAAGGAAGGGGTAGTTCAGGGAGGTGAGCAGAAGCACAGAGGTGCAGGGCCTGCAAGGAGAGGAGGTGAGGACCAAACAACTGCAGGAGAAAAATAGGATCATAGAAAAGAGCACAAAAAGGCAAAGATAGGAGAAACACAATAATTAGAAAACCTAAAAGGCTTGACAATTTACAGATGGCTGAAGATGACAGAAGAATAGAAGTCCAACATTTCAAGCCTGAGCAAGTGGAAGATTTATTGATGTTATAAATATACATGATCTTAGAGAAGAGAGGCTTTCAGGAGCCTGGAGGTTTCTAAAGACAAAGGAAAATAAAAACAAAAGTAGCTAACACATACATGCATGCTTTCTGTGTATGAGGCATCTCTTAGCCTTTTATGTGTAATAACTCATTTAATTCTCACCACAACTGTGTGAGTTAGGTAGTATTACAATTATTTTAAAGATGAGGATACTGAAGCAAGGGAAGTTTACACAGGTTGTCCAAGTCATGCGGCCAGTAAGGGAGGGAGGCAGAAGGTAGACCCAGGCAGCCTGGCTCTAGAATCTATGCCTGCAAAACACCAAGCTATGCTGCCTCCCTATGATGAACTTGCTTCTGGACCTGCTGCTTTATAGTGCCCGGAATGGCCAGACTAAAATGCCTAGTACAGACAGTCAAACTCAAGGTTGAAGCTTAGAAGAGTAAGTGAAGCTAAAGATGCACGTCTGGAAGACGGCTGTACAGAGGGGATAGCTGGAGAGTGGGGAGGATGAGATGACCAGAGGGCAGAGGAGGGGAGAAAAGTGGGGAAGAAAAGCAGAGATGAGAGAGAAGACAGAGAACAAACGCGACTTTGAAGCGTATTTGGTGGGTGAGAAAGAAGAGGAACCAGAGAAGGAGACCAAAAGAGTGCAGTCGACCAAGGAAGATCCTTGGGATAGATTCAAGCACAATCCCAATAACTTGAGATGAGGAAGACAAGACCAGTCAGACAAAGAGCCAGCCAAGCAAGACCGGTTGGTAAAGCTGAGCTGGTGATTCTACACGGCATTGGGAACATGCTGGGTGTGGGTACGATTTACGGCTTCACGGCGAGGAGCACACTGCAACCCCAAACTCCATCTCTACCTGCCATCCACTCACTGCCCTCCTTGAAACAAAGCACTCAGTGGCAGAAAAACAAACCACCCCAGACCCTAGAGGGTTTCAATATGTAAGAGCAACCTTCATTTGCATAGTCTACTGAGCGACATGCAGAATTCAGAGATAAATGACAAGGTCCCTGCACTCGTGCTTTTAGTAAAATATTAAACCCAAATTTAATCTATTTTGTAACTTTATTTTCAATGGCTGTTGTTTTTTTTTTCTTTTTAATGGAGGGGACTTCAAAGCAGTGAGTCATTTTGCACCTCCATCTGTGGCCCTCATCCTGGTGTTCTAAAGAGTAGCTGGTCTGTGACTAGCTGGCCGAGGCAGGGTTCTACATACAGCACATCAATGATTCTGTCCACATGCACGGGCCATTTGGCTTCTACAGCTCTAAGCTCACTGCTGAGAATACTCATCAGACTAAAGCAAACATGCCTATTAAACGTATTATAAATAGGCTGACATAAAGCAACAGACACAGTAATAGAACAAAGCAGAACTGGGTTGGCCGCGTCCAAAGTCCACCTACTAAAAATTTATACTTCGATTTTATTCTTCCCAAAGTATTTTGCTTATATTAACTTCTGAAATGAAAGCAAGTATTTTTCTTGTGTTGGATTTATTCTCCTCTTTGTCAGCCTTCTTGCCAATAAGAATTTTGATATTGCTCTGGGGTGGCAGGGGTCAGGGGGAAGAAGCAAGGGAGAAGGAGGTGGCGGGGTAGGGAGGGAGGCACAATGTGTAAGCTTCCGGAAACTCTTTGCCACAAATCAAACCTTTGAATCATTCTGCAGCAAGGGGAAGCTCATGCATTTCATTGACTTGAGAGGAAGAGCAAGGCCAAATTTAACTAATCCATTCTGTACAGAGTCATGTCAAGTAATCCAATTGTTTATCCTGAGCAGTCAAGAGGAAAGACTTGTTAAATCTAAAACAAAAGTAGCACATGTAAGTGCTTGATTTGGTTTTCAGGATTTCTCCAAAGGCTGCAAATTGAACTTTGCCTAGGAGTGCATGTTTGAGCGACTTTTTCTTAAGGCATTTTTTTCCTCTTTAAGAAAACCTATTGCGAAAAGAGGAACTTGACTTTCTGTAGCTATTTTGGCCTTTCAGTCTATATGCTTCTTAATCCCTCTAGCCATCTTTCTCCTCTCTATAAAACAACACACCTAAGATGCTATGTTTACAGAGACATTTGCACCACGTACACGTGAACAGGGAGATAGGCTGTCCTTATGGACTTTTTTTCTGCTGTGGATTTGATACTTCTTGGCACTTCCATGCACTTCCCATGTTCTTCCATAAAGGGCACTTTTCATATTGTATAAAATGACTTCTCCTCTACCAGATTGGGAGTACAAGATCAAGGGTGGTTTTAGATCTACTTTACATTCCTATTGCAGAGTAGCTGCTCAATAAGTCATTGATGATCCAATGAATGAATCAATAAAAGAATGTTTCCCAGGTTGCTATTAACTCTCATATATTTTAGAAATAGAATTTCTGACCCTACTTCCTCTTCCTTTTTCCTTCAACTTTAGCATAAAGAATCAGAGCTCTTGTATCTTAGGCAAAAGTAGCTGGAAATAATATATTTTATAGGCAGAATATTTAAAGAAATTTTATAACAGATTAATGGGAAAATTTCAAAATATGTGAATGGCATTTTACAAATCACAGGGAATATAGATTCTCCCTAAGATAGGAATACTAACCTCAGATATCTCTGAAATTTGAAATAGTTAAGACTTTTGAGTACTTTCCAATCCTGAGAATTCTTTGAACAAGGAAATACAGACGTTTGCCCTAAGGCACAGCAGTTCCTCTTAATGATACAACTCTTCAACTTTCAAAATACTCCATCTCCAAGATCTGTAGGCCAATCTGAAGGGATTTTATGTCAAGGTTGCGATCATAGATTGTATCATCTTGACTTTACCACCTTTTCTGTCTTATGTACCGTATTGATTTGAACTATAAAGGAAGGTTAAAATATTAATACATGATTAACATCATTACCCCTTATCCAAATCTCACAGTTTTATGGTACTTTTTTTCAAAAGAAGTGATAAAACTGGAAGGCATAAAGACTAGTAGAGGTCACAGAGCCCCATTTTCGTTGATTGTTTGAAGTTCCTGGCAACTCCCTGTCACATGTCTGTGCACCCGTGCCTGAGCACCCCAAGTCCCAGGGCTCTCGCCATCTCCCAGGCAGTACACAGGTCTTGCAAAGAGGTCTTGTTACAAGACAGCAAAGATTCACTGATTTGCCCAAATTTGGGCTCTTGAGGAAATAGAGGCCAAGCTGAATTTCTCTTCCAAACACACACACACACACACACACACACACACACACACACAAAACCTTTGGAGATTTTAAAAGAAAGCTTACTGGTCTGCACTGCCCATCTGTTTTTCAGGCTAACATTCCCAGTCCATCATACACCCCTCAAGGAATGTCAGTTGGAGTCATGTTATTCTCCCAGCGATTCTTCTCTGAATACATTCTAATGTATCCATCAAGTGACTTTTAATATACGGTAACATTCACTGAAAACAATTATTTTCAGTATAATTTGACCAGTCCAATGTAGAGGAAGAAGATGACTTTCGTCATTCTATCAGTGCAACTTCAGGTAAGGTTCTCCTTTCGGAAGCCATTCATATTGAGATTACTGTTGACTATTTAAATACTTCTTGTTGCTAAGCCGACAGCTCTCTAATGATGTAACAGTACGGTTGATTTTAGAACCATGCCAGACTTTACATTTATTTCTTTTACATATCCTTTAAAAAATATATTTAAAATTTTTTCTTTGGCTGGAACTTTTTAAATTTAACCATGCACTATCCTCAAATGGGATGTACATAGCTTTAATTCTCTTCATTCATACCATTGATGAAAAATGTGAACCGTGACAAGGCCATAAAAAGAGGCATGTAGCATGCCACAAAAACCTTCTTTTGGTTGACAACAGTCTCCTTTGGGGACAATAATTCAATCAAGATCTAATCCACCACACAGTATTAGCATTCAGATTGCATTTCTCTACCTTTTCCACGAAGGTAAAATGAGAAACCTTATGAAAAGTTTTCATATGCTAAAGACAAAAGAATGTTTTACTAAAAAACAAGACAGGGAAAAATTTATAATTTTATTGATCAAGCTGAGCATTGGGTTAAACAGTATTCCCCCAAATTCATGCCCAGCTGGAACCCGTGAATGTGATCTCATTTGGAAATAAGAGCTTTGCAGCTGTAATCAAGTTAGGATGAAGGCACACTGGACTGGGGTGGGCTCCAATCCATGACTGGTGCTCTTATAAGGAGACAGAGATTGGCACACAGATGTAGACACAGAGGGAAGATGGCCAGGTGAACGCCAAGGCAGAGACTGTAGTTATGCTACCATAAACCAAGAAATGCCTGCAGCTGCCAACAGCTAGAAGAGACAAAGGATTCTTCTCCAGAGACTTCAAAAAGTGTGTGGCCATGTGGACACAGGCATCAAGCCTCCATAACTGTGAGAGAATAAAATTCTGTTTTTTTAAGCCACCCAGTTTGTGGTCATTTGTTATGACCAGGAATGGTCATATGATAGGAAACTGACACACTGTGTCCCACGTGGAGGATGCTCACCCTCTCCCTTTCTCCCTTCTACCCAAACCCTATAGGCACATCACGTGTGCCCTTCCCTCAGTTTATGACCCTCCATATATATGTCTCCCTTCTGTCATGGATCTGAACTTCCTTTCCATCAGAAGCACTCAATAAATGCAAAAAAAAAAAATTCACTCGGAACCATTTCTCACCTTACCTTTATCTGCATTTCACATTGCAAAGAATTAAAGGCCAAGATATTGGTGAACTGTGCCAGGACCTGTTCATGTGCATGCATCAGAAAGTTTATGTCTCAAATGCACAAGAGTATCCTTTTCAGTTATCAAAGTCATCAGTGAAAGTCAAGTGGTTTTCTGCTGAAAAATGAGCTGTGAAGTCTTGTCTGTCTTCTGAGGGATCTTTTCCCCGGAATGCCACACAGCCATTAATAATCACTCTAAGGCACAGAACTTTTTTTTCTTTTTCACCAAAGTAACATATCCGCTTCACTAAGAACACGTTACTTTGGTGTGATTTTTGAGCTAACCTTCCCTTCCCATGCAGGGCATAGAGAGTGACCATATCAGTATCTATCAACAAAATGACTTGCACCCCTCATGCTAACTGATGCGAGAAAACCCCACAATCTCAGAGACCTTTGCCTGACAATGACCTATGACTTTTGACTCCTTCTGGGCTAAAGCACCTGCATGGCTAGCCAACGGACACTTGACAAACGGTACCACTGAGGACAAGTCTCCTCGACCCAAAGGAGTGATGGGAACATCAAACATTTCCCTTCTGAAAAGAATCATGTGTGGTCTTTCCTCACACACAATTACACACACTGCGTACTGGGGGCTATTATGTGTATCACACAAGCAAATTTAGAGGAGGAGAAACTTCAGAGAAAAGAAAGGATTCCATTCAGCAGTCTTTAGGACAGGTGATCTAGCAAATGAGTCCCCTGAAATAGCTACCCAGCTCATTCCACTACATTAATATTTCAATTCTCTGAGATGTGAAAGAAAATGATCAAGTGGCCAAAAATAATAATGCTTGGCTCAAAAACACCACATGCCAAATGCAGCCCCCTCTCCTTGAGAGAACTGTTTCCCATTTGTGCAAGTGCAGAGCACACTGAAGGGCACCCCTGTTCCAGGGACAAGCGACCATTTGAAGAACCAAAGCGTGAAATGCATTCTACTGGGAGCAGCTCTTTCTTGGGAAAGCCACCAGTCACTGCGCAGGTGGTGCATGTGAATGGCAATATGGGATCAGGGCAAGCCTTGATAAATGGAATGTGTGTCCAAGAAGGAAACTCGTCGATGGGGAATAATCCATGTGCTGTGAATTTAGACTTATGGCTGACAATATGAAATGGAGAAATTGTCACTGAACCTCACTAGAAAAGTGCATTCATTCTGCTAAGTGGCATAGACGTGGGAAGGAGGTGGTGGGTGAGGGCAGGTGACACATTCCCTGCCTGGACATGATCCCTCCAAATGCCACCTGTTAACAATTTCTAAAATGTAACATGTCGACATGACAAAAAGGCTATCAGAAGTAGCAGTGTGAAATCAATCTGTCAATCCATTCACAACAAGATTGAAGCATCAGGAGTTAGACTGTGAAACAAGCAGAAAAGGCAATCAAAGTGGGAGACATGTTTACACACACTCCTGTGTAGTCCCAGCCCCAAGCCCTACTTCAAGCAGCCATGGGTGGTCGCTTTCTGCTGGGTTGCCGTTCCCTGGGGTTAGAAGTTGCTATTTTTCAGCATAGCCCAATTTAGGATAATTTATTTCTTTATATTACTAGATGGTGAGCAACTCGAGGAATCCGCTCTCCCTTTTTTTCTCCTGTTACCAGCACTGCTACATAAATAAACGCAAAGTTGAATAAGTTAATGTATATACAAAGCAAGAGGAATATAAAATGGCTGAGGCAGGAGGATCATTTGAGCTCAGGAGTTCAAGACCAGCCTGAGCAAGAGTGAGACTCAATCTCTACTAAAAATAGAAAACATCATCTGAGTGTGGTGGCGTGCACCTGTAGTCCCAGCTACTTCGGAGGCTGAGGCAGGAGGATCCCTTGAACCCAGGAGTTTTAGGTTGCTGTGAACTAGGCTGATACCATGGTACTCTAGCCCAGGGAACAGAGCAAGGCTCTGTCTCAAAAACAAAACAAGACAAAACAAAAAAAAACATCAAACAACAACAACAAAAAACCTTTAATCTTATAGAAAAATAGAGCTTAAAACTTTTTATTATCTTCATCACATAATCCTAAAGAAACAGCAGTCAAATAAAATAACAATGCCTGATGATTCTGCCCAGTCATCAGATCACCTCAATCAGAAAACATCACAATTAGAAAATCCTCAAAGCAAAAACTATCAAAATATATTCTATCCATTCCAAGACATTTATAGAACCCAGGTTAAAGAACCCTGGAATCCTCTACTTCCTTAATCCAGCCAATAGTTTCAGACTGAACACAATAATCTCAATAAATAAATGAATTTCTCACCTACTCTAAAAATTCTGAAGAAAATGTTCAGCATAGCATTGATCGAATAACTTCATTTCTAATAATGATTCCTAAGACATTTCTGATAGATATGGACAAAATCCTTGTGAACAAAGATGTTCACTGCATTTTTAATAGCAAAAACAAAAACAAACAAAAAACCCAACCCCCCCAAAAAAAAACAAAAAAAGAAGAGAAAGAAAACTCAGTTGGAAATTGACAAAATAACATTTATTCAATGGGGCATAATGTAGCCAGTAAAAATAATATTTATTCAAAGTTTATAACTCCACTGGAAAGCAGTGATTAGGTATTGTTCATAAAACAGGAAAATGAAAGGTTATATACCCAATATAATCTCTAATGAGTGGAAGGAAGGAAAAAAATGTTGGGTGAGCTTTCTCTGGACTTTTCTGTACATATTTATAATGAAATAAATCGCAAAAAAATAAAGTTAAAAACAAGGAAGTGATAGAGAAGAGTCCAGTTTTGAGACCTCCCTCTAATCACTGTCAAACTTGTCACTTGCATGTTATAATTCATCCTGTATTTCTAATTTACTTTAACAATGACCTGAAAAACAGCAATAGTTTTCTGTTAAGTTGCTTTTATGTCAGTTTGCAGTAGCAAATCTGTAAAAGGGACAGTACATGTTCATTTTTAATAATATGACCAGAAACTGAGGGCCCAGGTACCTATGACAAGAAACTATGAAATTAAGCCTATAATATTCAAAATCCTCCTCTAAATAGCACTTAAAAAGAGAATATGGCTTTTAGAGGTAAGGATATGCACAATGAATAATATAATTGCAATAGAATTAGCCACTCTGAATGTGATTACCATATATAAAGCACTGCTGACTTACTTTGCAATAAGTATTTGGCATAGAATTATACCTCAACATACTGAGGATACTGGTAAATATCGCATTCATTACCTGAATTAGGTCATGAGAGCACAGGATTCAGAAAATGAAGAAACACTTTGGAAACCTATAACATTGCTCTAAGATGCCCTTTGAGATGGGCATCTCATTAATATTCATATCAAACCATGTAATATTTATTAAACATTCATTTGCGTCAACATTCAGCATCAACAGTGTAGATCAAACAACATATTTGTAAACTCTGTAAGCCATTCTCTGCCCAAGAAAAGAATCTATGCAGCATTTCAGATTCCCGCTTCTGTAGGAATTAAAGTACTTTTGACATGGCTAAGATTGTCACAACAATCATACCTGTCACACCAATGGAGCCCAGTTAAGTATAAATATTTCTACATTCTATAGATGGTTCAATATTTCAAGGCTGTCTGGATAAACAGATCGTGTGGGCCTACATACTTTCAGGGATTTTGTTCATTTCTCTAACTTAAAAAAAAATAGCTCAAAGTATCTTACCTATAATTATAAAGACTATTTGCACAACCCAAGCTATTCTTTAGATGTTGGTAATCAATAAAAAATAGAGACAATTGGGCTGTTCCCTATTACATAGATGAACATCTGGACAGATGGTTACACACTTTTATGCAAAGGGTCTGAATTGGAGCAAATGCGTGGCATAACATACTCAAATTTAGTGTTTTATTTTCAGTTTGGGTGGAAACATTTTTTGAATAGAGAAGATTCCTTCAGCAATAAAGTGTTCACTTGGAACTGATAGAAAGGCCAAATAGTAATTTTCGAAAGGTCCTTTCTTAAGGAGTACAAAGAGAAGAGTGTAAATATATTTTCTTTGAGAAATATGACTGATAAGAAAATATTTGCATCCATTGCACTCACTGGGTCAGGAGACTGACTATACTTAGAACAATCAAAGGAGTTAGTAAGGCCATGAAAACAGTTCCAGATCCATAGACTGACTGCACCCTCAAAGACAGTAGGTATTTGACAATGAAGATATTCACAGATTAAATTAACCCAATTCTATGTCCCAGTTTTCAAAAAAGTATTTTGTCATGATTTGTACTGGAGATGGGATGAATCACAGTCTCCTACCTTTTGTAACCACAAAATTTTCATCCAGCCTGGATTTATTTAAAGCTACACCAAAAAGAACAAGGTATTCTTTATAGAGCTAGTCAAAAGAAAAGGCTCCACAATATTTCTGAGCATGATTATAATATCTTGAAGTCTTGACAGCTATTTTTTGTAAATTCTAAAATGAAACATATCAATGCAGTTTCAATGCTCATTTCATCCCTCTCGAAGTTTAAGGTCAATTGTTTGATATGCCTATATAAACATTAAAATGATGGTTTCTTCCCCTTCTAGGCTTTAGTCATTTTTATGGGACAGATTTTCCAATGTCTTCATTATTACTCTAAATTCACCATCTCACACTTGTAATCTTAGGCCCTATGTACCATATCCATTGCTCAGGATGTTCTACCCAATGGAATAATCATATTTAGAATGGTCTATATGATGACCATTCTCCATTTGCTCCAATTTATATTTGTTTCTCCTTTTTTTCCTTTCATGGATTTTTCTGTTTATTCACATTGTGATCAGAAGCTAAGACACCTTCATATCCAAATGTTCTTCCCACCACTTCTATAGCACCATCACCATATTAAAAAAAAGATAAAAATATGAAAAGAAGGCAACAAAGGACCCTCAATGAAAAGTCCTTGCACTTTGAAAAAACAAAATTAATTTTTTTTCTACAGGAAAACAGAACTTAAACCTCTTTTCATGTTTGAAATCCTGACAATCAAATAGTTGCCAAATTTAAGACTTCAGAGGCATTAAGTCTTACATCATCCATGGTTAGATGTAAATAAATCCACCATAAAAATCAGTCAGGGCAAAAACACACCATAACTTATTTTCCCCAACCACAGGTGCCGAGAAGAAGCTGAAATTCACTAACTGAAAGAATACCAAAATGGATAAACATTCGGGCCCTGTATCTATTGAGTGATGGTGTACCATATTTTGTTTGATTCTCTGCACATTTGTTTTATGAACAATGATATTATCACTTAGTGATCCCAGGTGATAACCCACAACAAGCATAAATTTAAGATGGGATCTGTGGCAGAGACTGGGAGTTTCCTGCTAAATTTTCATTCTCCTTTTTATTCCTCACTAGCAAAACCCCAATATCTCAGGGGTAGCAATCCATTCAACAGAAGGAGAACATGTTCCAGGCCCCCTTGCAGAAAAAGGTAGCAGTTGAGATGTAAGCAGAAGGCAGTGACTGCCATTGTGTGGGGCTTCCAGGAAAACTCTCTACAGGTGCCTCAGGTGGCATGTCCCCCATACTCTTCCCTCTCTCTTTCCTTCCCATCTAGACTCCCCATCAGCCATACTGTGACCTGAAATGACCCTGAAGTGACCTTGAGAGTGGAAGTCATATGACAAGAATGTTGAGACAGAACAACAAAGGGGTATAAGTCCCTGATAACATCCAGAGGTCATCAATATCAACTTTAAATCGCTTTCCTCTGGAACTCATGTTACACAGGAGAAAGATAAATCCTTTCTTGTAGAAGCCATGATATTTTAGGCGTCTTACCTGAAGGTGCACGCAATTCCCAACTGACATAATAGCCTTATTATTTGGTGAATTTAAAGGAGGCTGCTGGCCCCAAATCAGTAATACATTAGTCTTAAATTGCTTTCCCATTAGTGAGAATAAGTTGGATAAAACAAACAGAATTTTTTTTTTAATTGATCTTTTTTGTTTTTGTAACAGAAGTACATATTTCCCACATACTTTGGCCAAAAAGAGAGTAAAATTTACCAGCCCATGTAGGTGTCAAACCCACACATTTAACCACATTACTCTCAGCAGCCAGACTGATGCTTATGAAAGTTTTCGAGACAGTTGGATACATCGTTAGTGCACCGAGATCTTTGTATTTCGATTCCGTCACTGTCCAGTCAATGTCTTTCATTAACTGCTTGCTCCACAGGTATGAGCTTCATCTCTAATGTGCAGCACTGACGGCAAAGAGGCCCCAGGTAAGGATAGGTGCTTAGTCAGGACAAGGATGCATCATATTTCATACAAAGAGGGGACTTGACTTCCCTCCCTCGAGAGGGATGTGATAAAGAGAGAGATTCCATCTGACAAACCGATCCCCATGTGGCCTGCCTGGAGACAGGGGAAATTGGATTAAATAGTTTCTGATGGCCTCATCCAGGCTAAGATTTCAATGATCTTTATAAACCTCCATTAATCATGTAATCATCTTTCCATTTTGTAACTGAATTTATAGCATTTTAAGATAATGGCTTCCAGGATCTATAGCACCGAAGCTAAAATATGACCTCAAAGAGTCACTCCTTCCCTTGGTTAGACAGCAAATCCTGCCACTGAGAATGACTTTCCCTTTGACACGAAGAGAAAGAGGTCCACAGAAACACACCTACACCATACCTAAGGCAGTAGGCAATGCAGCCTTCATCTACATATTTCAAAATAGATGCTTTTAAAAGACTCTACAGTTGGCACAAGGACAAGAACGAAATATTTAAGATGGGAAGATAAATTTTTAGTAACTCTTTTTAGGTACTCTGAAAAAACAAAATCTTATGGAAACTATTTCATTCTGAACAATCAATAAAACATCAAAAATAACACTTGGGAGTTGCCAAGTATGGAGAGGTGTGAGGTAACTCAGTAATACTCATTTGTATAACTCAGAAAAGGAAACGCAACAATCCATTCTTAAAGAGGTTTCTCTGCCCCCTCTTTCTAAATTAAGGTAGGAATAAATCCAAATTCTTTTTCCAATTTTTTCATGTTAAACATGATCATTGGCTATGTAGAGAAGATGGTATACCTGAAAATTTCTGACAATTCTGATGAAAATTAAATCTGATATTTTATCCTCTTTTCTTTGCTTAAATTAGTGTGTGGGTGTGCATGCCCTTTTCCTACTACTTTCTGGGATTCAGCCTTGAACTTAGGTCTCAGTTCCCTTCCATAGTAGCCAGTAAATCCGTTATGAGCTTGGCTGGCATACATAATCATGTCTGGTGGCTATGTTAAAAATTCTGAGTTCCATGAACATCAATAAAATTCTTGTTGAGTTTAGGCTAAACAAACAGAGCTAAAGAGAAATGTTATATAGAATGGGCCTATCCATTGTCACTGGACTAGAACAGGCTACTAGCCAGAGTCACATTTATTGTATTAGTGAAAACCTACTAGCTGTGAGGGCAGAGAATAAGGAGCTCATATCAATCACAGAAGGCACCAGAGATGAAACTCTTTCAACAACAAAAGCAATGCTCCTTCTGCGCATGAAAGTTTCCATCCCTCCCCTTCACCCCAATTGTAAAAGGCCATATCCTAAGCATCAAGTGCAATTTAAAAACATGAGCAATATTATGTGTTGGACATCGGTATGTTTCAGATGTGCAGAGCCAGTGAAAACCTAAAGGGCCCTGTGACAACCCAACCTGGCTTCCACCCAACCAAAACAGATGAAGTGTGGAGCTGGAGGTGGGTTATTTCCTATCCCCACACTGCACACCTACCTTCTAAATCCACAAAGTGACACCGAGTCCTTTGGATGCTGAGTGTTACCTTTGATTAATCTACCACAGAGGAAAAATAAGACCCCCCCAAGAAGGGAAATGAAATATTTTTATCGTTGTTGTTGTTGTTCTATACGCCTTCAGAACATTTTCCTGGGTATAACAGGATGGCCAGGGGAAGAGGTTGAAGAGGAGGCTGATAAGGAATCCAGGATTTGAGAACATAGGCATAACCCTTTTAAAGGCTTGAGTTCATCAATGTTGTCAAATTGAGATTTTGAAATTATCAGTTGGCCTACAGAGAATTTCATCTGCCTGTAGACAGATGTCAAATTAGAAAATCCTAAAACTGGTTTCCTACAACTAATACAAACCTTCCCTAAGAAAGGCTTGAGTTACTTCCTGCCTTGTGAAATCTAAATATACATGCATTCTATCTTTGATTCCTTATGGACTGTTCCCAGCTCTGCTCGAACTTTCTGTAGTTCTGTGTTCTTTTCTCTCTGGTGCTAAGCTCATGAGAAGAAGAACTAACACAAAGCCTCAATCAATAGTTGTAGCAGTTGGCATCCGGCTAAGGAAAGATTCTCTTAGCATTTTCCCTCACAAAGCCAGAGTCCATGTATGTTATGTACATTTCTTCTAAAATGAGATGTGAGAAGCAAAGCCCAAGACTTCATGGGCTAACCACTTGTATATTTGGCTGATGTGGATGTAATATTTCTACAGGGCTCCTCTGGGACCTATCTGAGAAGGAGCCAGGAGGGCCCATGTAGTCCTAAATTTAGTCCAAAATTTAGACTTATGGTATCAACTACAAGTGAAATTATACCTGTGTATAAAGAAATGCACTATGAGAATTGAAAGAATATCGTATAGATTATTTAACCTTAGGTACTAAATGAAAATCCTTAAAATACATCACAGTTTTGAAAATTGTTTGCCATTTTTACATTCTTTAACTTACTGGGATCCTCAAAAGCTAAAATGGCCTGAATTCTGTTGACCTGCTAAAGACCTGTGGAGGTCCAATCATTACAGACAGCTTTCTGTGTGAATGGTGAAAAATGTATTGAATTCATCATCACAGGATGAATGGGTAAGTTAACAAATATATAATTAGTATCCCACAGCTGCTAAAGAGTGTGAAGCTTACACTTTCATTAGGAAGGACTCTTAGATGGACTATTACTCAATTGTTTGTAGGAATGAACATACAGAATGAACATTTTCCTACTTTATCAAGTTCAGTGTTATATCTGTTTGATCATTTAAAACATTTATAGTACATTAAAAAACACTTACATAGAAAGGGAGAAAAGATAAAACTGACATCAGTTCATTTTTCCTTTGCTAGTCAATTAGCAGACAGAAAAAAGGTGCTATTTTTGGCTTATGCTTAGTTTTAGGAATTCAGATTGTACTCTGGCCCTACTGGATGGATAAACAAGACCCCTCTAACTCCATTTTCCTTTCTCTACCCTTCCAACACTAACAGGAAAATTAGCTCGCTCATATTCACCATCCAATATGGTTCCATTCCTAGTTATATGCTTTGACATTCAGCAAAAGTTCTAAATTGCTCACTGACTGAGCTGAATCACATGCAGGGCTGAAATACATCCATTAATGAATTATTGTATTGCCTGAGGTCTGCTTAGAGCTACCTGATTTTAGAATTAATGGCAGAATAAATTCTAAGGGGAAGGCCAATATATTTTAATTTTATGCATATTACCTATTTGAGCAATATATCCTAACACTGGTTTTGCTGTAAATATCTTATTACTACTAAGTATCAAAGAGAGTTCAGAAATACCCACCAATATACTAAATATTGCAACTTTAAATAAAATTAAAACTTAATTTACACTTTTTAGAATAGAATAATTGTAGTTCATTTACTAGAATAACACTTAACATGAGCAGATGCATATAATGCTTATAAAACCATGAAAGAAAAGTCATTTAATTTTTAACTAGAATTGTCAGGTATAAACTATAAACTATAACATAAAATAACGTTATTTTTTTCCTTTAACCAACAGAAATAGCACCCAAATAAATTAATAACAGATAAGAAATTTAATCTTGAGAAAAATAAGATTTTTATTAAAGGAGGGATCCTCTCCTATAGATATTTTTGTACTTAGAATATCTCCTTTACAAAATAGCTAATATTTGAAGTCACAATAAAAATTTCAAAGTTTAGCCAAATTATAGAATTTACAACATTTAAGCTAAATCCTGGCATTATTTATAGTTTTTAGAGAAAAACAAAGCTACCTCTTTTGATATAATAATATAAAAATCTATTAAAATTATTTTTCTAATTTGGATTTGAAAGAGAGGGGTCTTAAGTAACTCTTCTGTAGGTCACTAGGAAATCTTAGTGATATTCTTTCTGTACAAGCGACATTAAGCACTAAATTTTACTGCAGCCCAAGGGTGGGATGGGGGCAAGTGAATGTGGAGGGGCAGGGAAATGACAGCAGATCTAGGGCAATTTTCACAACATGCACACAGGGAGGAGGACCTCCAAGTGGAAACATTATCTTTGGAAGGTGAAGATACGAATGACTTTTTCCATCCACCTATATTTTCTAACATTTTATGAATTGTATAAGTTAAATGGAAATTTTTTTTCTAGAAGTTCTATTTGATTCTTTTTCAAATCTCCCTGACCTTTCTTTTATTATAGTTGATTGGGTTTTGCTTCTGTTTTCAAGTTTCTCTATTATTTTTCTAAAAGATATATAAATATATTATTTAGGGTAGAGCTAGAAGTTCAACCATCCAAAGCAGAGAATTAATGAACTAAGAGGTTAGATCTCTCTCACCTGGTCTCAGTGGGCATGGCCCATGTCAGTGGGGCACATCTCCTTCCTGTGCTCATTCAGAGCTCAGGTTCCATCCAGGCTATTGCTCCACCATCCCTGAGGACACTGTCAACATGCATATGGGTAAAGTTGGTTGATGCCCACCTGGGCTCCAGCCAAGTGTGATGGGCCAAGAGGGGGTAGGGTTGCCTCATCTCCACTCACATTCTATGTGTGAGAACCTACTACATGGCCTCACCTCACTGCAAAGAGAACTGGGAGATGTGGTAAAGCTAGGCAGCCATCCACCCTATAATTCTACTCCTGTGGTGTAGGTTATGGATTCTCTTCTATGGATAGCTAGGCATTGCACATGAAACATGAAGGTTTTATATTGTGTGCCTAATACTTCCCATATCAAATTCTCTGCAGGTCTGACTCTGCTGCCTGCTATTTCTTCTGTTTTTCACTTATCCTGCCATGTTTGCCTTTGTGTGATTTTTGACCATGAGTTCATGTTCATGTTTTATGGGAATATATGCTTCATGTTCTATAGGAAAATAATTTTGTAGGAATGTTTCAACACCTAGGTTAAAGTTGCATTCTTTCAGAGGGGGAATGTATTTGCTTTTGCCTGCCAACCCTAAATAATTTTTAATAAAATTATTTGCTGAAGTTCTGCTTGAGCCTTATTGGCAAGTTTCCTTGTTGGTATCTGCTGTGCAGTCCACCTAATTCCAGCTCTTACCACTCTGGGATTGCATAGCTTATGGGTCTCAGCTTGAGTGGGCTCTGGTCTTTATCAGCAGGTCACATCACATCATGAGGTTGTCAGAACAGAGGCTTAATGGATTGGCAGAGACCTTCAAATGTCTTGGCGCCTACTTCCTTCCTACATTCCTGTTGTTACTTAATTTTTGGCCTCTACACATATCATGTTTTTGTGTCAGCTTTCCAAATGCATTTAAAATTGTGGGCTTTTTGTTTGTCTGCTTGTTTTATACTTCAACCAGCATTTTAGTTTTCTTATTGGGAAGACTGAAATTTCTGCTCTAGGACACCATCAGAGATAGAAGCCCCAAATATCATTTTACATGACAGTCATGAAAATGATTTGAGAGGGATCATCAAAAGAACATGAGAGCTAGCATCACACACCGAGAGTTTCGCTGCTGAGTCTTATCTGTTATGTGGTCGTACTTTAGACTCTGATTTCTTCATCTGTAAAAAAATAAGGAGAACAACAGCCATCTCACCCATCTCAGTGAGTTATGATGATGATCAAATGATAAAGAGCTTTGTAAATTCTCAAGCAATATTGCCAGTTGAAATTAAGACAGAAGAAATTCACAAGCATAAAAACATGCATATGTCAACAGGTACAGACATGTTAAAATGCAGTGATTTACAAAGCCCTTTTCTTGATATCTTCCCAGGTCCTACCCTGCTGAGCCATCCCTCTCCTTATTGCTTTCACCTGTGAATAGTTTGCTGCCACTGCTGACTTCACCGAATATCTTCTTTGTACTTCCATCTGCATTTTATGTGAACTCTGGAGCGATTAGTTGCTAATATCAACACTGGTGCACAGTCTAGGAACATTTATTGCTCCCCTGCTTGGTTTAATGTTTCTGACTTGGTACTATAATATTATTAATAGTCACAGGGTACAATAAAAGAAAATTAAGTGTTTATTTTGTTTAGGCTTTAGCCACTTTACCTACAGCCTTTTTCCATTACATTTGCACATAAATGGGCATATGCTACAGTTTTTAGATGCAAATCAGGTTTTAACTTTGCTAATCATATAGTTTCCTTTCTGGTAGTCTTCCAGGCTAGTTGCAGTGTGACTCTGGATGCATGTATATTGTAGCAAATGAAGAAATGGCCATGTGGTAGATGTTGGCCCTTTTGTGATTCACTAATAGTTGTTTTTGCAAAAACACTGTATTATTAAATCCAATGTTACTCCAGACATTTTTTTTTTGCAATTCCAGGAGCACATCTTTAAATTTCAGGCTGAAGTTGATTGTTCAATTCCAGATTATTTTCTAACAAATAGTCGAGAACAATTGCCATGAAGTACATAATCACAAGCATGAGAACCACTTCGAATAAAATATACTGGAACCAAGTTTTAGCAATCGAGAGCCCTCACTTCTCAGCATGAGAAGCCCAGAGGCCTGAGATATTTAATGGGCCTCCAAGGTCAATGCAATCCATTTATTCCATGCTTTCCACTCTCTCTACCACCTCCTAGGCAACGTCCTTCTAAATGAAGTGTTTGCTTTGCCTCCAAAAGACAAATTAATATTTTACATGGCAAGAACTCTTTATTCCTTGGTGGGATATTTCCAACTTGATTTATATGATGGTGTTTAAATGCTTAGAAGCTTTTGTAAGGCAGGTTTTCAATCGATTAAAGAATTTAGTTTCCCTTAAGGTTCTTGCATCAGATATTATCTCAGAAGGCTTACTTCTAAAGATTTATAATCCAATCTCTTCCTCATGTTAACCATATATTTCGGTGAGCATCCCATTGGACCAAGCTTGGGGCCTTCAGCCCAGCGTTGTCATGCAGAGTGCCTGCAAACAGCACTGTTGAGCCTGCATTCTCTAACTTTCCATCACTGGGCTCTGGTCGTACAAGACTTCAGTCTGCTCACCTAGCACTACATACGAGACCTCCGGGGCTTCTATAAATATCTTACAGGTTCGACAAAACTCTGTTTTGAGCAGGAAGACAGAAACTCAGTATTCTAAGAGAAGCTGCATATAGCAGTCCTTCCTTATTAAGTTTAGGAGTTTAATCTTTTCACTTAAAGGAAGCACTTTATGGCTTAGGCATATCTGAATTGCCAGCTACCTGAGGACAGAAATTATTTATCTTTATTCCTGGCACCTGACATAATACTGAGGTACATAAGTGTTCAGTAAATGTTTGTTGAATGAATGAATAAAATAAACAAATGTGTAAATGAGTAAATGAGGAGGACTAACCTGAGATATGGGAAGAATTAGGGGAGAAAGTGAAAACTTGGATGCCACCTTGTCATTGTTTTCAGCTCTGTCTGGACTCAGGCTTTAACTTAAGAATAGACCGTGCAAGTCAGACCCTCCTTATCACTTACTGTGTGGCGTGGCATTCTCCACGGGGCTTGATGTTGTTGTCCGTAAAATGTGGCTAACTATAGATGAATTGAGAAGATTATATTATTTAATACATGTAAATACTCAGCATAGTATCTGGCAATGCTTCTGTTGTTATACGCTCATCATCATCAGGCATCCCACAAGGAACTCTGGATTGCAATTGTTGACTGTAAAAATAATCCAATTCAATTGTCAGCTCTTTAATTATTTTCAAAGGTTAGGGTCCTCTCAGGTTGCATGCACAATCATGGCCTCGACACAAATAGACACTTTACTCCTGCAAAGTGGGAGGCTCGCGTGCACTTTTTAGAGCCTATATTTGACTTCATTAAAGCTTAAAATTGGTTATTTATGTGCCACTAACAACTTATCTTTGAGAGGTAGAGAGAAGTCTCGAATCATCCGAGGAAAAAGAAAATGACATTTCTCTCCTGTCCCCCAAGTTATTGCAAATTTGGTCTGCCTTTGCAAGGAACCCAGTGCTAGAGCCATTACGAGGTTTTATCAGGTGGAATAAAAAACCTGGGAAGGAAAGGGGAAAGGAAGCAGGCAGGTTGGTTGGGGTGTAAACACTTAGAAAGATACAGCCTTGGGTGATCTCCTGACATTGTTTCACCCAGACCACTGGATGCTTCAGGTGTACAGTTAACATGGCTTCCTCTAAGGTTTTTTCATCTCAGGATACATTTTTCTTCTGTCAACCTCTTACCTAAGGTATTGTTCACCAGGTGTGTTGTTCCTGGCTAAGTGCTCTCCACTGTTCCTCACCTCATCAGGGCTCCCACTGCAATGCCCAGGAGATGATGACTTTCATTTATTTATTTTCTCTTTATTTCCACTTACTGTTATGGTGCCGAAATTTAATTGAGTAAACATCTAGAAGCAATTGTTACAGAGCAACATAAAACTCTGAGGGCAAAGATAAAATCACCCACAAGCCCACCATCTTAACTCTAACACTTCTACCATTTTAATACACAAAACTACCCTTTTTATATGTAATTTTACATAGCTACAGTCAGATTCCATGAGATGTTGCCTACTGTAAAATTCTGCTTGTTTTCATGATATTATAAAAATTATTTTCCATGTTGTAAGATGGGGCTTATGGCTATCATTTCTAATGGCTGCATACTGTAATTTCCCTTTACATTTCTTATAAATGATCTTGCTTTTAGACATTAGTGTAACTTTTGGTTTTTCTCACTCAATTCTGTGAGGAAGGTCTCTGCACAATGGATTTTTGGTGCTTTGGTAATTTTGTAAGCATTGATTACTGTTTCTTTTTAATCTCTTTTTTAGGCTTCTCCTCCACCACCTATTCTTCAAAGGTTGGGGTTCTCTTGGGTTTCGTGAATAATCCTCCTTCCACACTCCTCATCTCCTCTTGGGAAGCTCATCTACAATCGAGGCCTCACCTCTCAAAATATTCTTCAGGACTTAGCCCGTATCTATCAATCACATTGACTCTTCAAACAGTTTCCCAAACACTAAACAGTAACTTCTCCTAGAAACTGCTCCTAGAATGTGGACATTCTCAGTTAATGGCGCCCCTATCCACCCAGTCTTGTAGGCCAGCAACTGCTCTAGGAATCTCCTCTCTGGTTCCTCCATATCCAGTAGGTACCAAGTTCCCCTCAGTGCTGCCTCGGAAATCTTTCATGTTGGATTGTTTCTCTCATTGCTCCCATGTGGCCACTGCCTTGATCCAGATCTTTATCGTCTTTTATTTAAATAATGATCTGCTAACTGGTTTCCATGCTAACAACTTCTTACCATTGCAATCAGTCTGATCTTCTTAAACAAAACTCCCTAATTAAAAATTGTATTAGTTTTTTATCGCTTTCAGCTGAAGCTGTCGAACTTTAGCATGCATTACAATCACCTAGGACTTGTTAAATCAGAAATTGCTGGGTTCCATCCATCCCCCAGAGTTTCTGATTCAGTAGGTCTAAAATGGGGCTAGAAAATTTGCATTTCGAACAAGTTTCCAGGAGACGCTGATGCTGCTAGACTGGGGACCACAGCTTGAAAACCACTGGTCTGTAAGATAATAGTTAAGTTTGTGATCACACGCATTTTGAAATCAGGGCTCAGTTTACCCTTCCAGCTTTACCTTGTAAAAAGTTGTCTAATGAAAATTACTTTTCTACTATGCTAAAATTACCAACTATGTATAGTTCCCGTGTCCAGGGGTCCTCAAACTTTTTAAACAGGGGGCCAGTTCACTGTCCCTCAGACCGTTGGAGGGCCGGACTATAGTTTAAAAAAAAAACTATGAACCAATTCCTATGCACACTGCACATATCTTATTTTGAAGTAAAAAAACAAATGGGCAAAAAACACCTGCATATGGCCCACAGGCTGTAGTTTGAGGACGCCTGCGTGTGCTCTCAGAATTGCCTCTCGTTGTATATGCTGTAACTTCTGCCTGAATAGCCTCATATACAAGTTTTCTTTTTCTATTGGCAAATGGCTACTACAAAGTCACAAACTCAAATATGCATCTAGACCAGGTCAGGAGTAAAGGTGCATGAAGCAGGAGGATGACAACATAAAGAGAGTGCTGTTTAAAGTACTATATGACCCAGTAATCCCACTCCTGGGTATATATCTGAAGGAAATGAAATCAGTATGAAGGGAAATGAATTAGATATCTGTACTGCTATATTTATTGCGGCAGTATTAACACTAGACAAGATACAGCATCAACCTAAGTGTCCATCAGCAGATGAATGGAATACTGTTCAGCCATCTACAGTATATACACATCCCATGGATATAGACAATGGAATACTACTCAGCCATAAAAAGAATAAAATCCTGCCATTTGCAACAACATACATGAACCTGGAAGACATCATTATAAGCGAAATAAGCCAGGCACAAAAAGACAAATACCACATGATCTCACTTACATGTGAAATCTACAGTTGAATTCATAGAGTCAGAGAGTAGAATGATGGTTGCCAGGCACTAGTAAGGGTGGGAGGTAGGAATCGAGGAGATGTTGGTCAAAGGACATCAAATTTCAGTTAGATAGGAGGAATGAGTTCAAGAAATGTAGGGTACAACATGGTAAAGATAGTTAATAACAATGCATGCCTGAAAATTGCTAATAGATTTTGTGTTTTCATCACACACAAAAATATGTGAGCTAATGAATATGTTAGTTTGATTTTGCCATTCCACAATGTTACATATATAAAAACATCATTATGTACACTGTCAAAATACACAGTTTTTGTCAATTTAAAAATTGAATAAATAATAATAATAATAATAAACAGCCTCTACCTCACTCCTATCAATTATCCATCCCCCTGAGGTTATTGCCAAGTTTTCGGAATTTTTAACAAGAAGCCAGAATTCCAGATTTCTAAGCAAAATCTCCAGATTCTTAGATATTGGCAGTGCATTGAAAAAATTTAAAACCATATGCTGACTGAATTAAATATGTTTGCAGGCTGAATTCAGCCCAAGGCCCATAAGTTTGCAGCTGTAGTTCTACTTGTTATTCAACACCAAGTCCAGTATCTATTCCTCAACGCAGCCTTCCTGATGTCCCCAGCACTCCCAATGTGCACATGCACATGCACAAGCTTAGTTTACTGTCCTTTCTGATCCTATGGTACCTTGTTAAAATGTATATAAAATCACATACATTTCAATTAGACCATTTACATAAGTGTCACCCCCAACACACAGAAGCTCAAGAGCAGAAACTAGGTCTTACGCTTTTCTTCTTATTTCCTGATATAGTGCGCCATCAAATATCTGCTGACAGATGGAAGAAAGAAGGACTGATTGAATGAACAAATAAGGGAAACTATCCTTTTAGGACATGGCAGACAATATTTTGCTCCATATATCATAACTTTCCTTGGTATGTACTTCCTCAGTGACATGTTAGATTTCCCGCAATGAAAAAGTCAGATTTCAGCCATGCTTTCCACAGATGTACAGAAAAATGCTAGTCCAAGCTAATATGAACACTGGAAACATTTGGATCAAGCTGCATTATCTTGACCTGTCTTTCAGGAGGAAAATGATGGGAGTGATTCATGACAGTGACTAAAGGCATCAGTATTCCCTTATCATAACTCCAGGTAATCTTTCACACGCACGCAATTAATCACAGCATTTATAGATGGGAAGATTCATGCATCAACCCAACAGCCAGCTGTCTCTTACCTATTAAATAATAATAATAAAAAACCTCACTAGACAAAAGGCAAAACAGCAACAACAAAAATCGGTTCTGTACCATGCCTGACAGAGACGAAGTCAAATCCGAAAAGTCATCTTTATTCTTCATCCATGTCCTTCTTTTACTCCTGAAGTTTCCAGCCTTGTAGTCCTACATCTCCTTTGAAAGCAGGCAAATATAAAGCTGAAACTATTCAAATTGATTTAACCCACAGGGATTGTTGAGCCCTGAGGGTCTTTTCTAAGAAGAAAAGTTATTGTCAACGGTGCCCTTCGATTCACACTTGCTGTCTTAATAAGACTCATTGCAGAGTGGAATGCAAAGTCAGATTCCCTGTCGTCTTTTACTAAGCATTAAAGCATGGGGGAAAGAAAAAACACTTTAAGATAATTACAATTTTCTTCAATTATATAATATAACTTCATAACCTGTGAGGCTTTTCATTAACCAAGGATCATCAATTCTAATCGGACTGCCCTTACATTGGAGAGGCCAATGCCGGTGTAATTAAAGCTGCCGATTCTGCTGACAGCATTCTTCAGTTTCCAGAGCCCTTATCAATGGTAGATAAGCCATCAGGCAGCATGTGATGGCCCTATGTACTGCCTTTCTGCCTTCACTTTTCAGTAGAGGAGCTAATCTCCATGCTTTTAATTTACTCTTCATACATTCTTTCCCTGGAGCCAATGATATTAATCAGTATAAAAGAAAAAAAAAGAAATTAGGTAAAATTATGTTTTAAAATGTTTAAATAGAGCCATCTGTCTTTGGTTCGCCTTTCCCCATTCACACTGAATATCCTTCATGCTCTTATGGCACATTGATTTTTAGATCATGGATTAATATTTTCTTTAGGAAAATACATCTGATTTCCAGGATCCTCTACTATAAAGTGCCTAAATCAATAAGGTAGTTGCAGATGATGCTGGTATAATTGCCTTGCCTCTTTCAGAACACTTTCTCATCCTGAGCTAGGTGTGAGATTGGAATTCTTGCCACGGTCCCCTGTTTGGAATCACCCAGGCTGCCACAGCAGAGCCCAGCCGGCCTGGTGCTGTGCAGCCTTCACCTCCACGGGCTTCCTCTTTTGTTGGTCAGCCTCAATACTTCTTCCCAAAGCACTTTTTAAATCATGACTCTCCCTTATGGTGAAACTTAAGGTTGGGTTGAACTATCCTAGTGAGCAATTAAACACGTTTTCCAAAGTCGTTGAACTCTCGGACCCTAATTTTACTTTCTTAGAAGAGCAAAAGGGAATGAGGAGCATTGACCCTGAGTCCAGCTGTACCAGCCCAGGGGCCTGCCTTCATTTGCGCTGGCTGCTCCTGTTGTAGGTTCATGGTCGGTGAACTCTGACCGTTGCCCTCAGAACGCCATTGGATAGCTGTATTCTTCTCCCTTTGATAAAATCTTCTTGGCTGATTTATTTTCAGCATGAACATTCTGCTCTATCTGCTCCACGAAGACCAACCTTCTTCTTCTAGTGCCCTGCCCATGACTCCCACGTCTTCCACTTAGCTACGGTAGATCCCCATCAATGGGGGTACCTTCCAAGACTCCTGTGGATGCCTGAAACCACAGATAGCACCGAACCCTACATATATTATTAATATATTTTTTCCTGTACATACCTACCTATGATAAAGTTTAATTTATAAATTGGGCACAGTAATAGATTAACAACTTATAATAAAATGAACAATTATAACAATATAATATGAGTTACATGAATGTGACCTCTCTCTGAAAATATCTTATTATACTATACTTATCTTTCTTCTTCTTGTGATGATGAGAGACAATAACCTAGCAGGCTGCTGAGTGACTAATGGGCAGGTAGCGTCTACACTGTCTACAGCATGGATCCACTGGACAAAGGGATGATTCACGTCCTGGTGGGACAGAGCAGGGCAGCATGAGATTTCATCACGCTACTCAGAATGGTGTGCAATTTAAAACTTATGAATTGTTTATTTCTGGAATTTTCCATTTAATATTTTTGGGCCACAGTTGACTATAAGTAACTGAAACTGCAGAGAGCAAAACTGCAGATAAGGGACTACTGTAATGAGTTTTATATGACATTTACGTAACATATTTTTCATAAACTCTCTTTTGTTATTCAGTTACACATGGATCCAGACATACCTTTAAAACATAGGGAGAAAATATGAATCTCTCCATGAAGAATGGAATCTTCAAAATTGGATTTCAAACTCATCTCTTTCAGACAGAGATTTCCCTGTGCCACAGTGAATCTCACCCAGTTCCAATCCCACCACCGAGCCCCCTGTACTTTCCTTATACCAGTGGATACTTTTGCAACATTACATATATTCCTAGTACATATTCCTGAAATATTTCCTTGCATTTTTCCTAGCAACCCCATTTAATAATGAACTCCTTAAGAGCAATGACCTTTGCTTCCCTTAAAACTTCCTCCAAAAGACACAAGCAGAACCCTGGATTTGGAGTCAGTAACTTCACCATTTACCAACACTGGGACCTTGCGCCTTTCAAGCACCTCTTAATAGTTGGTTTTTTTATCATTACATAGGGACAATTATGTCACCTGCCCTGCCACCTCAATAAGCAGGGCTGTGGGTGAACAGCGAATCAATTAGAGTCTGCCAAGGCACTGTGTAAACTGTCAAGGCTCACGCACATGCTGTAACAACTATGCCGAATACATATTACTGACAGACAAACCAGCAAAGATTTAACATGAGACAAACAGGACTGTGGTTTCACCATCCTTACCATAGTCAACTACAATGCATTTCGAATTTTCACCTTTCTTCTATACCCATGAAGAAGCTGGAGTCTTGAAACCAAATGCATAAGGGTCAAGGAGTTGCTGGAAAAATGTAAAGAAGACCTGGCACAAGACTTTGTTAAGGTGTGCTGGGGACTGTGACAAAATGGACAGCTCACATCTTGTTTACATCAGGGACCTGGCACTAGATCCACTCAATTGTTACTGTGCAGAAAGGTGAGCCAAATATTTCAAGAGAAACTGCAATCCATATTTTTATAAGTGAAATATCTAGATTTTTAAATTGTTGGGCTTTAATTCAGTTGTTAAAATAAACGTATAAGTGTCAAAGACATCATTAATGGATAAGTCCCATATTTCACAAGGGTTTGCAACTTTTGGCTCAGGGTTTTTAACAACTGAGTTTGTATGAACAATCAACAAGTGTTCCTGAGCTCCAACGAGAACACTTCTTCATGCTGAAATTCCCAAACTGTCCTTCTGCCCATCCTTCCCGAAACAAGATTGTTCACCTCCGACTCTGCTACTGACCTAGCCTCTACTATTCTAAAAACTTCGCTGCTTCATTTGTACCAACTGGTGTCCATTTCTGTTCCTTGCCACCAAAAATCCCTAACTGATTTATGACTCTATTTCAAGTGGACCTATATTACACCATTGGATAATAGAAGAAAACTTCTACACACATATAAATATATAAATCTTGCTGAAGATCAGTACGGCTACTGCTTTGGATGGCAAGAAATTCTGAAACATCTGACAGTATTATTAAATGGCTCTTGAAAATCAAACATTACGGATGGGCTGCACAGGCCTCTGGCAGTGACTCATGGCGTTTCTGCCAATGCCCACACCTGGCAGGATCAAGTGCTGAATCCAGCGTTTCCTTGATAACTGCCTGGGCATCTAAGAATAAGACTCTGCATCATTTTATCACCTTCTCTATGTCTCTCACTCACCAACTCTCTGAAATCATTACCTTTCATTGTTTCTCATTTAAGGACCACTCTTGTGGTACAGTAATCTTTGGAGGAAAACACCAATTGCTTTCTATTTCTTTAGGTGAAGAACTACAGAACAGATGTAAGAAGTTAACCCGTATCTCTTAGTTTTCTGAGACAATGTTGATCCACTAAATCATATAGCTTCCCATTGGCCCTTCAAATAAATGAGTGAGATTCCTATTAAGTTCAAGTACATCTATCATCCACTTATGTAGCTATCTATCTGTTTATCTACCTAGCTAGCTCTCTAGCTAGCTAGCTATTGTTTGTATTTCTTGTTATCTATCATCTATCTTTCTATCATTCATCATTGTATCTACTAAGTGGCTCCAAATATACGTACATAGCCCTGAAAAGTGGCCATTTTTCTAAAATCTGCATCGCAAATTGCAAATAGAAAATCCACATTATTATAGTGCATCTGGTCCTTGTTAATTCTTAATCTGTTGTATCTTTTATTGTCATGATTTCACCAGATGTGCAAGTCTATCTCATAAGTTAATATTTTACATAAACTACTCTAAAGAATTGTTGAAACTAAATTGAGACTCCTTGGCTCCCAAAATTCTCTCCATACAGAAGCAGTTTAAGACTAGCTGACTAAATGCCAAGGTCATAAAAATCCACTAAGAAACTTGCAAATGAGTCCAAGACTCCCCCCCCCCCCCCCCCCCCCCCGACCCCAGTGGGTGTGTGTGTTTTACACTCTGTTGAATTTACAAAAGAAAATATGCTAAGAATAATGCAGAATTTAATTAAAGATTAGTAAATTTTTGAGAACTTTACTATAATAATATTTTGCAAAAAAAATGGGCTTTTTCTCTCTTAAAGTGAAATTCAGAATGGGTTTGCCTTTGAACAATGGTTTTAAAAATAGAACTTGCCATTTGGAAAGTTTCTTAAGATTTTCTAGAATGATGGTTTCCAAATGTAGCTGATCATCAGAATCACCCAGGGGGGCTTTTAATAAAAAAGAAGATTACAGGGTTCCACCCCAAACCTATTGAAGCAGAATCTCTGGCAGGTAGAATCAAGTTTCCCTGGTGATTCTGACATTCAGCCAGGTTTGAAAACCATGGCTAGAGTCTAGAGTTTGAGTGTTAAATATTGCCCTAGCAGTTAACATTTTAGTGCCTGTGATTATAATTTTATTCTATTAATTTCCTTTGGATTTATGTTTTGGAAGAGAAGCCTGGATGGGAAATCATTTGGCCATTATTTTGTCCAAATCCTTCATTTCAAGAAAACCTTTTGAGGAGGTTAAACAGGACCTCAAATGATGGATTAGCCCGACAACGTCCAGATCCCTCATTGCTGTAGCTCTGGTCGTTCTCCTGTTGGAATCATCCCTCAAGAAGCATGAGGACAGGCCTGGGGGGAAGATGGGAAGTTATTTCCATCCTGGCTGAATCATCAGGATTGAGTCAGAAAGCTGGAAAGGACCAGCAGCGACCATCTGCTCCAGTCCCTGTCTTCATGTGGTTATGATTTGCTTCTAGGAATTTTAAAGCATGGAGAGTCCACGGCTGGTGTTTCAATATCCCATAGTGAGTAATCTCTTCCTTAGAGTCACCTGGTGCTGCCCTCAAGCCAGCATGTCCTGATTCCCAATACCTGGATAAGGATGCCCTTTTCCATCCCTTTCTAATTTATTCCCTAGAACCAAAAAGCTACACTTAGAACAACATGAAAAGGTGGATTAATCCTAATACAGGTTGAACATCCCTAATGCAAAAATCTGAAATCCAAAATGCTCTAAAATCTGTAACTTTTTGAGGACTGACATGATGCCACAAGTGGAAGATTCCATACCTGACATCTTTGCTTTCTGATGGTTCAGTGTACACAAACTGTGTTATGTACAAAATTATTTAAAATATTATATAAAATTACCTGTAGGGGATGTGTATAAGGTATATAGGAAACATAAATGGAGTTTTCTTTTAAACTTGGGTCTCATCCCCAAGATAACTCATTATGTATATACAAATATTCCAAAATCTGAAAAAAGTCTACAATCTGAATCACTTCTGGTGCCAAGCATTTCGGATAGGGGATATTTAACGGGTAGAAGCATGGTACCCTGCAAGAACCCTAGCCTGCATCAAGAAAGCTAGTAAGCAGTCCCAACACTGCCACTAACAGAATATACAAAATCAGGCTAATCATATTTCTGTGTCTTAGTTTCCTCATCTGCAAATTGAAGAAAGCAAACCCTTTCTGGTTTGATGTTGTATATGCCTGTGATTCCATCATCCATTTACCTGTTCATTGAGGCTGTTCAATACGCCACTTAATGAGCTGGGTAAAAGTAGGGAATAAGACAAACATGTTTCCTGACCACAAAGAACTTACATTTATAAGGAAAATGGGCAAATAATGATCAAACATTGATATGTAATTATACTGATATCATTTTTATGGAGGAAAAGAAAGATGTTGAGACAGTTTAAAGGCACCATTTAGGCTGGAATTGTTCCTCCCCCAGACAGCACACCTGACCCTTTAAATCCCTGAAATACGGAATGGCAGATGGCCGGTGTGTTCCAAGAATTCTTCAAAGGGACTGATTTACTCATTAGCATGAAACTGATGAATCTTATTAGATTTTGGCAGTTTCTAGATGACCATATTTATGAGGAAGCATCCAAGTTTGCTACACAAACATCTTCCAAGAAAACCGATAGGGTCTGTGTCACACTTTAGAGTCTGAAGAGATGTGGCCCCAATGTCAACATTACCACTTGGCTAGGAATAAGTGGCAAGGTCAAAGTCATACATTTAAGTCATTGATAGGCATATTAGCTTCACATAGAAAAAGGATTTCATGGCCACAAAATAAACTATTAACTTGGCCCTTCTCCCAAGAATGTGTTGGTTGCAAAGGAACCGAAAAGTATATGGATAACTTGTTCGAATTTATCACCAGTAAAGGAAAACATCTTCTTTGGTATCTTATTTGCTGAATACTGAAGGGGCAGGGGAGGTGGGTATCAGCCTAATATTAATAAAGTCCATTAACAAGCTGTTACTTTCCACCTGGGCCACTCTTGTCACTTTCCAGGATGTGTTCAGGTCAGATGACACATATGATACACCCAACAGCTCTGTGAGGTAGATGAGATGATATAGTAGCACATGCCCATCCAAAAGAAGAAAACTATGGGCCAAGTGGTTGAGCGACTCACTCCCCAATAATGTAGCTAATTGGCAAACATGCACACGTATATGTGCGCATGCACATGCCCACACGCATACACACACCACAAGTGTGTGTCTATACCAAAGAGCTTCTTATGTAAACACTGTAGTGACAAAGTCCACAGCAAATACATTATGTGGAAGAGAATACATGGACTAGATTACACAGAAGAGAATGGACTATAGCAAGTGTCTAATCATCCTATAAAAGGCCACTGCATTCTTTCTCAGAAAGCCGAGTTGCCAGTGACTATATTAAATGCTAAAGTAGGGAGATATCACATGCCTTTTTTTTTCTTATTTGTTTTTAAAGAAGAAAAGTCTTATGTAAGACACTTCAGTTCTTTAATTTCATTTGAAATATTTTATTGTTATTAACATCCGTGACAGCCTCCCCACCATCATTTTTATTATTCCTTGAGATGAAAAGTCAAACCCCAATGCTGTGAGGCTGGTCATGCAAGGATGATGACAAGCACTTGTTCCATCTGCTGGGCTGCATTCTCAGCAACCCTCACATGCTTACCTACATGTGTATGAAAGCCCTTAAACATACAGTCTGAAACAGTCAGAAATTACAGATGGGTCAGCAGTCAATAGTAGTGAATCATCAACATCAGGTTCCGCAAGTGAACTGACCTCATTAGATTATCAGGAATTTTTACTCCAAGTCAGGTTGAGTTGTGAACTTTTAAGAATATCTTTTCCTCTCAGCACTTATGCAAAACGCCCAGATTTTGATGTAACTAAATAGGGTCAAGCATTATAAGGAGCTGTTTGTTTTTGTTCTCATAAAAACAATTAGTAGCCTATTCAACTAGACTCATTGATGGACACCAGTTCATTCAATGGGTCATTGTGTTTCCTGCAATTCAGTCTTCCCACACTTTTTCACAAGAGCTGTCATTGGCTGGGGACCCTCTTTGAGGGAAACAAGCCCTTGGAGAAACAATGACTACAGCTTTTCTGAATTGCACCCTGGAAAAGACAGCCCAGTATACCGCAGGGTAAAGGCAGTGCCCAGCCCTGAGTCTTTGAAAGCATGGCTCAAAAATAGCCCAGGGCATTTTCCTGTTTGGAGAACTCAGTAACAGCTGTTCATAGCCCACATTTCTTTCATGCCCTCCCAACAACAAAGAAAATACAAACTAGCACTGGCTGTAGGAATGGACATTTTTCAACATCCATTTGCTTTCAAAAATAGCACAGGAAGAATCATAGACACAATGAAGGGAAAAATGAGAAAAACTTAGGAGGAGCAGAGAGAGTAGGGAGGAGATACTTTTAAACAATGAGAAATTTAAAATAAGTAGGAAGGCAGGAAAGAAAGGGTGGGATTTGAAAAAGTCACCTCTGAGATGATGGGGGTGTGTGTGAAAAGGGTATTGTAGTAGGAATCATAAAAATCAAAGTTTTCTTTGGCTCTGGTGCAAATTAGTCTTTT
>VBSM01003199.1:369178-382691 GCA_008086735.1 Cheirogaleus medius | reverse complement strand
CAAAAAACTGTGTTCTCAACTCTGTTGAATACTTGATCTGTGACCTTTGGTGAATAACTTAATCTCTCTCTGATCTTATATTGTTGTGTTTTAAAAACATTTCCCAAAATGGAGATAGAAATTCAGTTATGAGTTTTAAATGCAGTTATCTAAATGAATAACAGAGTAAGCGCTCAATATATGTTATCTACCATTATTTGTTAACATTATTCTCATACAGTGTTTGACTGACTTAATAAAGCATTGGAGAAATGTTTTTTGTTTGTTTGTTTTCCCAGGTCCTTTGACTTCTTGAATCACCCTATCATCTTTGATGAAAAACAAAAATAAGAAACAACCTAATGAAACTTCTAGCAAGGGCTCCCAAGGGCAACAACTGCATACTTTTCATCCAGTACAGGCCTGCAGAGCATTTATTTCCCTTATACCTCTACACCTCCCATCAAAAAAAGAGACATCTCCATTTTGGCAATCTCACAAGAAGACAGGTATTTTCTTTGGTTCCGCTATGGCTGAATTATACTGAGAAATTAGTTAACAATAAACAAAAAGTATAGGCTTATGTACTTATCTGAAGCAAGGATCTTAACATAAGTCAGCCTTTTCTGTAGACATGGGGTTAGATCATCTGAAAAGGTACCCAAAGGACAAATCATCCTCAGTGAGAGTAGACTCTGAGGGACTATTTGATATTCAGAAAGGAAAAAAACGTCAAAATGGGTTACAGAGGCGACCTTCCCTAGCAGAACTTGGAGAATAGACAATGATTCATCCAGAAGAGTTCCAGTATGAAAGCAAGGCTTTGGTAGTATCATATTTTCTAGCAATTTTTATTTCTAACTTACATTGAGATGGTCTTCTTATAGCAAAATAGAATCATAGAATTTTAAAGTAGCAAGAAGCCCTATACAACTTTTAGCTGAACTCCTACATTTTATTTGCCCAGGTAACCACTTGTCTGTATTTTACAGTAAACCCTGAATGACCTAAATCTCAGTGTAATAAAATCGCACCACAACAATGTGGGGTTTCTGTTTGTTTTTGTTTTGCTGGACATTAAATAATCTGTCTAAATGCCCAGGTCCTGGACGCTGGAGCATTTGATTTGAAGTAGACATGGCAGCAGAGAGCCAGCTAAAGGCCTACCAAAGAAAACAGAACACCCGGATACCCAAACAAATGTTCCATCTAAGTGGTGGAAATTTTGATAATCGACTCTGTAAACCTATGAGTTGAATTTCACACAGGGAACTAGCTGGGCTTTGGAGAGGAGATTTCTAGGGTACCAGGCAAAGGTGGCTATGGAGAAGACTTCCAGAAAACAGGCTCAAGATGCTGGCAAAACAGGTGACCAGGGGACGTCAGGGACAGAGCACCAGGTCTACAAATGGTCAGGGACAAGCTCCTGGCAATCTTCTCCTTTTGGACATAATTTCCGAATGTCCAAGTTAGGATCACTCATAATAGAGCTGTCCCTTTGTCCAGCACCGGCGACTAACATCCTGGAGTTGGGTACAGCCCAAGCATCGAGCAACCCTGACTGTCATTTCCTACATGGAGTCTGTCTAGAATACAGGTCCCAGCTAGGACAAGAGTGGGCCACGGAGAGTAATTATGGAGACGCTAGCTTCTCTAGTTCCCTGAGAAAATTCCTACTCCCTGTTCATTTCAAAGCTGATCCAGAAAGGCCACGCACACATCCTACCAATGCTGTTTTTAGATTTCTCATGTCTAGTGAGTGAGCAGTTAAAACCTGCCACATGGTAATAATGGTACATCTAGAAAAGTCCAAAAGAATCACCGAGGTTATGATTAAATGCAAGAACATCTCTAGGCCAATGGAGCCTAGGGAAAGAAGAGAACAGCAATGAGCAAAGGCAAAAGATCCCGTCTGAGATTCAAAACACAATCTCTATCACACAGATCGCAGTCTGCACCGTCAACATAATGGTGACAAGGTCCCCAGCTAAGAGACTAGGGTTTGTTCACAAAAGAAAGTCAAACAAGCTCGCCTGTACAGTAGGTGCCTTGTACAGGAAGATCACTGAGCATAAACCAGTATTTTCATACTTCTGGACAGAACGAGTCACACCCAGGCTGCTGGCCCCAGGAAAATACAACTGATGCAGTTGACGACAAGTTTTTCTAGTGCCCGATTCCAAGGAAATGTTCATTTTTAGCCAAGTCGTCTTCATGGATTCCAGCGCTGGCTGTTAGCTTTGTTTGCTGAGCTTATGAGTTCTATGGTTTCTATTGAGAGCTGTGAGTTCTCCTCAAGGAGAGGCTGGCAGTAGGTAAGCCTGCTTTCTTTCCCAAAAGAACCAGAGGAAACTGCAGGGAAACATTAAGCTGTGCAAATGGGAAAAGTATAGAATTTGGTATTGAGACACAGAGAGCATGAGAAATTCTCAAACTCATCTCACGTTCACCTGATTTCTTATCTATATTTGACATTCATTCATTAATTCGTTCAAGAAATATTTATTAAACATGTATGACATGTGTGTTAGGCATCAGAGAAGTGGTAATAAAGCTGTTTTGGAGCTTGCCACCTGGCATGAGAGACAGATAATACACACATAAATAGGTATCCGATGTCATGTCAGGGAACGACAATTGTTCTGAACACAGCTAGCCCAGGAATGGAGGTTCCTGGTCACCCAGCTTGAGCTACGTTAGATAAGGTGGTCAAGGAAGGCCGTCTGGGAGGTGGTAGCTGAACAGAGGTCCCTATAAAGTGAAGGAGAGGATCTCGATGAGATGTGAAGGAACAGCAGGACTTTCCTCTGAGGACACGTGAACATAGTTTAAGGGTCACAAGACTATCACGTGGCTAAAGCCACACGGGCAGAGGTGAGATGAAAGCACGAGACAATAGTCACTTCCTACCGGGCTCTTAGGAGTTCTGCACACTGCTTGCCACATATGAGTCTGCAATTTGTTTATTTCTGTCAATAAAGGTTTCTGAAAAGTAAAATGTGTTTCTTTGTAAATATGCATAAATCTTCTCCATGCATTTTTACTGCTCAGATTGCAAGCAGGGCTATTTTTCCATTTCCTCTCTATGTTACTTTCCCCAGGAAGTCCCATCTCTGAAAGCTCTGCTACAAGGCCATCGCAGCTCCTCCAGGGCAGTGCACGCTCCCTTCCCTGGTCCCACTCTTGCCCTGCTGTGCCCGCCCCGCACCTGCTCCGCTCCACACGTGTCCCAGGCCGGATCTAGTGGTTTTCATGTGTAGGTCCATCTTGTCACCGGAGGGGCCCTTGGTAAAAATATGGGCTTTGGAGTCAAGAAAGATATAAACTCTAATTCCAGCCCTACCCACTGCCTACATAGGTATAAACAAATTTCTCAACCTCAACTGTAAAGTAGGGATAACAGGACTTGTGCCCACCTCATGGTGTAGTTGTAAAGAAGATCCAGTTTATTAAAAAATGCTCAGTAGTGGGATTTGGGCCAGCAGGTCTGCAGGTGCTTGTGGAAAGGGGGTCTATGCCTATGAGTTTAACTTACATCCCACGGTACTGGTAGCACAACATGCTACCTGTCAGTGGTCTTTGAAGGTGGTATAACATGCTCCACAAAGCACTGAATTTGGAATTACCAGGGATTGATTGTTTTCTAGCTTCTGTCACTTACTAGTGATATGACCAAGAACCAAAGTAATTTAACTCCTCCAAGCCTCAGTTTCCTCATCCATAAAATAGGAACAATCACACCAAACTCACAGGGATGTTAGATATAATCCTCTGCTCTAAACTTCTGATTCTGTGAATTTTAACTCTTGCTGATCCAATATAAAATTTAGTTTTACAAATGCACAATTCCTATAAAAACGAATTCATAGACTAAGTGCTTTAGTACCTTCCTCTCACAACTCCTTCCTGGACTGGAAGATCAGGGCATGGTCAGAGCCCAGTGCAGAAGTCACAAGGAGAGGGCCGGTGTTTACCGTGCATGTGACTCAACTTATGGCTGTCAGAAACCAATGTGTTTCTTTCCAAGGTGAAGGTCATGAATCACCTCTGCACCGGCAGATCTGACAAATTACTTTATTTCAGCTTACGATCTTCCACCTGAAGCAATCATGTGACATTAGAAATATCTTACTAAGTAGCAATGCAAAGTTGGGTGTAGCTAGGGAAGGTTACTGTGCCCTCACAGACAGGCTCCGTGACATTTTGCAATTCTAAATGATACTCTGGCCCTGATGGAATTTACATTTTGCTGATACACTTCAATGTGCTTTGGAGGGAGCCAGATAACATAGCAGTCGAGGAATGAGGTAGGCACGCATGCCAGCACAACAGGATCATAAAGCAGGAGACTAAACCAGGCCTAAGAAAAAAAAAGTAGCTGATAAGTAACCACAACCATTAGCCAGTGACCAAATATGTCCAGACTATTCCTGTTCAAGACTATCACATAATCCTTACCGTGACTTTGGCAAGCATATGAAATCGGGTGACAGTTTGGGCACTACTAAAATATTTTGTAAACCCAATCTGTGGGCACCATGAGAGCAAGGAATATTATCTGTTTTGTTTACTGACGGGTCTCAAACACTGAGAACACTGCCTGGCATACAGTAGGTGCTCAACAAGTATTGGGGATAAAACAGACAAAGAAATGAATGAATGAATGAGAATCTTGTTTGGGGGTTTCTTGCTGGATTTCTAGTTGTATAGTTGTTTATATATACACAATTATTAATAAATACTAATAAAAACATTTCACTTATTATTTTATATAGCTAACTTTTCCATTTTCCTACAGAACAGAGGAGCGATAGATTAGAATGGGCAGTGCCATCTCAAGAAAGAAAAGTGAGCAGACTGAATAAATGATGTGACCAAGGTCAGGCAGAAAGACAGTGACAGGGGAGCACCTGGAAATCAAGGCCAGCCAGTGGCCTCATCACCTGAAGGCCTGTCCACTCACTCTCATTGAGGCAGTAAGGCAAAGGGAGAGAGGTTAGGGTTTTCTTATTTGCCTAAGAAATCATCCAGGAAAGTTGGGTTTATGAGAATAGGTGGACAGTCTTGACCTTGGGCTATATGGAACTCATCCTTCGGCTGGCCTTCCTGCTCGGAGATGATGCCATTGGCAGGTGCAGCCTCTGGAATGGGCAGTCAGAGGCCCGTAGGGGGACCCCTTTCCATTTCTTTTTGCCACTTGCCTCTGCAACATGACAATGACTCTTCATGGCAGCTTAACTGTTCATCTTCATCTAGCCAAAAATCATACAAGTTTACCAACAATTTTGCTACCAGGGCCTAATTCTATCTCCCAAAACCTGGGGCCTAAGGCTTTTCCCTCTCCTTCACCTTTGTTCACCAAGATATCTTGGTTCTCTCATAATGGACTTCTCCTCTGCATTTCCATGCATGGCTTAGCTCAACCTTTTCTTGAGTCTTTTCTAAACCAGCAGAAATACTCGCCAGCCCGCTTCCATGTCGCAAGTCATTCATTCCTTCAATCCATTTTCCATACTTCTACCCTTCAAGTGATTCCAAAAGGCAATCCTGATCGTACATCATTGTATAGGAAAACCCAGTTTCTTAGCATGGAAATACACCAACCGCTCAGTGCAGCGGACACAGGGACTGCGCACAGACACTCACCCAAGATGGGTAAAGTCCAACGACAGAGCAGTTCCTTTGGTTACTTCAGCTACTCTTTCATGACAGCCAGTTTCTGAAGAACTGTAGGCAATTGGGCATACAAAGAGCCCTAAACTATTGAATAACAGGATGATGTAAAAAGATTAAATCCAGAGATATAACCATGAAGAGGGAATGTGGGGATTAAATTTGCCATACCTGGGAATAAACCCACCAACTCATCTGGGTAATGTAAATAGCAGACCCAGGTTGAATGACTAGCCAAAAATTACACTTAAAATACACTAACAGTAAAACATTTCCTTGCTGGTTACTCTCAGACAAAATTTTATGCCTGCCCCATATAATGTCATGATGTTTCAAGATTTAAATTAAATTAAATAACACACTTGCTTTGACAGATCGTGTGTTTATTCAGAAGTGTATTCAAGCCAGGAGCATTCACAAAATCTGACAGTATTCAAGGCTACAAAATGTTTTTTTTTAACCAGTGTTTCAGTCAATGTATTTAACAAAATGCTTTTGGAGAAGATGATGTTAGTAAACCAGGTCGACTTTTTGACATTATTTACAGACAAGCAGACGTTACTCGCTTAACAAAACAGCCCTTGTATCATCTTTGAGTCCCTGATTGATTACAGCAGGAAAAAAAAACCTAGCAGAAGTGGAAACCCTGCTCACCCAGGAAACAGCCCTGTAGGTGACACCTCTTGAACCAAAGCCTGGACTGCTTGTTAATTTTTGATTGAAAATTACCTGCTTTATGAAAATTACATTTTTCATCATCCTTCATGGTTAGCTCTAGTCTAACATCTTTTCTGAGGTCTGCTTTGAGTCCTTCAGCTCATGTTGATCTTTCTTCCTGAGGCCATCAAAGAGGCTAATTGTCTATTTCTCTTGATTTTGCACGTAGCTCACACATAATCAAGATAGAAAATACATCTGACAAAATTGAAGACAGTGCTAAGCACATACTCCAAAAAACGCCCTGTGTGCTTTGTGGCCTACTCCCACTGTGGCAACTCAGCATTGACTAGGACTGTGATTCTCCTGATGTGGGTGTGGGCAGCATTAGTATCAGCATCACCTGGCAACTTGTTACAAATGCAAATTAATGAGCCCACCCAGACCTGCTGAATCCGAGACTGGCAGTGGAGCCAGCAATCTGCATGCTAATGAGCTTTCCAGGTGACGGATGTATGCTCAAGTTGGAGAACTACCCTACTAGGAAAATCTGCATCTCTTTGGAAAAATCTGACCACCTTATGAGAAGAGGGAAAGATCCAGGCTCTTATGATGGATTTCAAGATGTTTTATAAAAGAAAAGCTTTCCAGCTATATTTCTGAAGAACCACTTCTTGCAAAAAGTAGGCACAGTAAGATAAGACATCTGAAAAAAAAAACAAAAACAATGACAACAACAAAGGAAAACAGGGAAATGTTTCTCTAACAACCACACAGATGATATTTCTAATTATCAGGAGCATGAGTTAGCCCTGACTGTCGGTACAACCACAGCCTCCTGAATTAATTCGTATTCTGGGCTGAATGAACGTGTACAGCTTATTCCCACGGAAACCGAGCGCTATACAGATTGATAGGGTTATGCAGCACATAGCTGAGCTAAAGCAATTGCCAGTTTTAAAAGATTAGCATTGACAATTTGATGCAACACATTTATTTTCCAAATATCAGAAGTGTCTCATCTACATCCAAGGATAAAGGACTGTCAGAATTTGATTTAAGAAAAAGCCCTACCACGACACAGCCTATCATCTTTGAGCTCTGGCCAAAATGAGGCAGAAGCTCTGTTTCCTTAATACTCCCCTAATTACAAGGAGACTGTTTTGAACGTTGGTATTAACCGGTTGCTATGGCTTCCTGCCTGAGTTCAGCGTGCCAAGTTCCAGTCAGGAGCAAGCTATGAATGGGATGAGTAAGATGCTCACAAATGGGGTTTCACACCCAAACCCCTGCCACACAGCATCCCGTTAGGAAGATTACTGGGAAGGAACAGAGCGCTAACAATGGCACCGCTCCCCTTCCCTTTCCTAGTCGCTCCTTCCATGGCTTCTCACTGATGGCCTTGTCATACAGGATACTTTTGCTATATAGGAAAGGGCTGCTTCAGACAGCAGCAGATCTGCTGCCTGCTGTTTCCCGGCACAAGAGCCGTGTGGAAGTTTGTTTAGACCTCCAAAAGATTTGTTTGTTCCTCGGGCAATTACAGTGTTCCCAAATTTTATATATGACTGTGACTATAAGGGAAGAAGGCAAACACGAAGTTCAAAGCAGAGCTAAGCATGTTCAGATACCGGCTTTAGGTACAGTCTTTGGTAAACAATAGAGAAGGAACCACAGGGGGTTTTGTCTCTAGGTTCTCAGAGAGATAGAAAGAACCTCAGGTAATACAACCCGGAATGTTGAAATGAGCAAATGCGGCCCCCAGAGCTGTGCTTATGTCGAATATCTATTCAGAGATCTATGACCCCTTCTAGCTTCAAAATTCGTCACTCCTCTGATCTTGTAGCTTCTCACAGGGACCAAGCCTTTGAAATTTCATGCTAGGTTTTAGTGATACAGGTTTCTATAAGGAAAAAAAAAAAAAGCTGTTCATAAGCAACATATGCCTCCACATTTGAGCTGGTTTTTGCAAAAGCTTAGCCTTTGAGAGAGCTGTGGCGACAGCCTTGAAGAGCAAGGGGTAGTTTCCAGAGCTTCATAGCAGAGAAGGTAAGGACAGAGCACATTGCTGAACAGGCCGGGGGAGGGATCCCGACAAGTTCATGGATCCCCGTTCAGGACATTTATAATCCATTTACATGCAATTAATTAGGCAGGACGTGTATGAAGCACGGACTAAAGGGCAGAGGTAAGAGGTGGGAAATGAAAGAAGGAAGAAAGCAGGGAGGAAGGAAAGAAAGAAGGGAGGGAAGAAGGGGAAAGGAAGGAAGGAGGAAAGGAAGGAAAGAAGAAAGAAAGAAAAGAAGGAAGGAAAGAAAGGTACAACTATTATGTACCCATAAAAATTTTTAAAAAGAGAAAAGAAAGAAAAAGGAAGGGAGGAAGAAGAAAGAAAGAAAAAGAAAAGACAGGGGGAGGAAAGTAGGAAAAGAAAAGCAAACACAGCAAAGACACTCTGAAAGAAAAAGGAAGCGATTCTCCCCACGTGTCTTGCATTCTACCTACGTGCAGAGAAGGTGAAGGAGTTTGTACTCTTTCTCTAAGAAGTGATCAATTCACACCCAGCAGCTTGACACGATTACCTCACAGGCTTTGATGGTTCCTTATCTTGGCTTCCACAGTGACAATTGTTTTATGACTCCAAGAACAAGCCAGTCCTTTTGGAAATCTCACAGTCATGCCTGAGTTTGGTGACCTCCTGAATCAAGGAACTGCTGGCTGGCAATATTGAGTTCTAACACAGGTGGCCAACCCAAGGTAGTTTACTTTTTGTGGGGAGTAGGTGGCTCTGTAAAACTAACTGCACAGTTATCAGTAATGTTCCAATTCTGGATGAGGACTGCCAAATGTCAATAGCTTTATCTTTTTGCTCGTGACCTTTGCAGATGTGGTCAAAATCACGTAAGGGCTCATTCCAAAGAAATATAAACTATTTTTTGGTTTGAGACCCAGTACCAAACTGGCAAAATGAGCCAGCTTCTAGTAAGAAGTTTTCTATTATCTGAGTGTGAGACAAATATTTAACTTGCAAAGTTTATTGCAAGTTAAACTATTATCACAGGCAGGGGAAATACCCAAGTCTTTCTGTCTCAATCACCTGTGGGTTCCAAAACTGCACAAGCTAGATGGAATCTCTTAAACACATTTTCCAAAGGCCATGCAATAAAACCAATGCCAGGTGGACACATATTCTATGCCCTCATCACAGGGCATACCACAAAAGCCAGACCAGGACTCAGTGGCAAGGAAAAGTGACATAAACGTGCAAGTTTTCTTATTTTGCAGATTCTTCGATTTTCAGAGATGAATGGATTCCAGCTTGTTTCTGACCAAAGGCCATTTTTCAACTAGTTTCTCTGATCATTTACAATAATTTAGAAGTGCAAACACTGTAAACATTTATGAGCTTGGGTTTGATTACCTACAAATGAATCTAGAATGTATTCTATCATTCGATCTGAAATCTGACTCATCTTGCAAGGAAAATATAGAATCTTATGAAAAGGACACACTGCTTTTAAGAACTTGGATGTCTGATTTTAGATTTGCAAAGCAATGCCTGTTATAAAGGATCTATTTGTTTTGCAAAACAGACTGAGGAAAAATTCTGTTAGTTGTTGATTCATTTACAATATGAATTTGAAAAAAGACCTAGACTCCAGTATTTTTAAAAAAATATTCAATCACTTAGACCAGCAGTCCCCAGCCTTTTTGACACCAGGGACTGGTTTTATGGAAGACAACTTTTCCACGGACTGGGGGCTGGGGGAGAGGTGGAGCTCAGGCGGTGATGCGAGCCATGGGGAGTGGCTTGCTTGCCCACTGCTAACCTCCTGCTGTGAGTCTGGGCTCCTAACAGGCCACTGACCAGTGCTGGTTCAAGGCCCGGCCCAGGGGTTGGAGACCACAGACTTATACAATCTACTTCACAACTTCCAAAGCAATGAAGTTTTGCTTTATATTCAACCCCTTTGAAGTTTACAGAATTGTCACTTTTGACAAACTCTACCTTATAATTTACAGCTCAAGCATTCTCACCACACCAGGGACAATGCTCTGCTGACACTTGTCTTTCTGTAGCAGAATTTTGGAAAGCAGAGGACTTCTAAGGGAAAATGAATGTGGAGGTCTGCAAACCAGACACAGCAAGAATTTATCTCAAATATCAAAATGTCAACTGGAATGGCCACATCCTAATGAGGCAACGGTGCCTGTAGCAAAGCAATACCCTTCAACTGATTAGAAAGTTAACTAGGTTTAGAAAGTTAACTAGCTTTGGAAAAAATGGGAGGCCAAACATTAAACTAGGATTATAAAATGACTTAAAAAAAGTTTATCTTGACACATTTAAAATGAATCTAAGCAAATTACTTGTTCTCAGATAGACAGCAGTATAAATTATCTAATAGTGGATTTCCTCAGGATCATCTTTATAAGTCAGTTTCTTGGGACTGATAGATTTGTGACATAGATTTCTTTCCCTGTATGATCTCTCTCTTCCCTAGAAACTGGTATCTGCAATTCCCTCGGTAGACATTTCCACCATTATCCCCTATTTACATGCCACACAGGGGAGGGGCTCTCTGCTTTATTAGCAGTTGTAGCTCCATTTGTAGAGCTTTGCTGCAAACACTTTGATGGCAAAACCTTTCCTTCTTCTCTGTTATTCCCTGCAGTATCTCATCCTGTGCTAGACACGTGATATCATAGATTCATTGGGCTCCAAGGAAATTGACAGATCACCGGGCTCCATCCTCTGATCACATAGACAAAATGGTGAAGCTGAAGCTCAGAAGAGAATTGAGGTTTGTCAAGAGTGACTCAACCAGTCAGTGACAGAGCAGGGACCAGTAGTAAGGAGCCCACAGACACAGGAGTTCACTCCCCGAGCATTTACTGAGCCCTGTGGTGTGTTGGGCATTGTACCATAAGCTGGGGACGTGGGAATGATGACTGTAGATATCTTGTCCTGCTGAAGCTTGTGATCTAAGTGAGTTGGCCAGACTCGTAAGCCAACGATTACAGTGACTCTTACCTAAGTGTAGTTATAGAATTGAGTCCTTAACTAGCCTTTGTTTAATTAATAATCTAAGGAAGCTTAGTAACTGAGTTCTAGAAATGGTTTCTTTAGAAGGTTTCACCTAAAAAGAAGCACTGGAACTTAGATTCCACAGACAGATTTTTGACTGAGATCCCAACTACTTTACTAATAAAAAATTTATTTTGCATTTATAGAAAATGAATAGAGCTCATATATTTTAGTCATATACTCAGAATTAATGTTGTATTTATTCATTTATTTAGTCAATGTATTAGTTAGGTGTGTATACAAAGAGTGTAGACAGAAATCTTGATTTGATTAGCCCTGCTGTTCAAATCTAACGGGTTAATACTAACAATGGCTAAGCTATTAACTTTTCTAAAGGATCGATTTGTACATTGCCAAGGATGATGGTGAATCTCACTCAAGTGAGAAACCTTACTCTATTCAATTTTTCATGAATTCTCTCAGATAATTAGTTTCAAGAAATGGCATTTTATCATTTCCTAGTCCTCCTGGGAATATCCAAACCATGTGGTGACAAGGACTGTAATCATGAAATTCAGTAGGGAAATGGTATCAACACAAAATACTCAACATGCAGTCTTTGTTTCATGGGAGCTTCTGGGTTCTCTGGATTTCTGAGTGTCCGTTCACCTCACCTGCTCGTGATAACTTTCTCTGACTGCTGCTTTGGTGTCTAGCCTTGGGTTTTCCCAATACCTCAGAACTCCACGGGTGGCTCTGTCTAGTCTGTTTGCACATACCTTCACCTGGTTTATATGTGCCTTTACCCAAATGTACTGGACTAATCTGGGTCTACAGAAGGGTAAGAAATGCCATGATTGGGCTGTGATCTGCCCTGATGGTGGCCTGTTACTAACTCTCATCCAAGCAGACATCATGGACCATGGGTTCTTTTTCACTCTGGACCCCCACATAAATCCCCACTGATTTCTGAGGGGCTTAGAGAGCAGAGAGGACATTGGATCCATTTATTGGAAGGCAGCCCCCATGGTGTGTGTGTGTGCAGGCATGTATGTGTTTGATTATTTTCTTCCCTCTCATTTTGTCAAAAAAACCCACTGCCTGTCCCTAAAGAGTCATTCCAATCCCAAGACCCATTGAGTCTTCTACCCACTTTCTTCTTTATGCCATATGTATACTTTATATTCACAAAATGTCAAGGTGGGGAAGGATTGCTGGGCTCCGCCCCACACCACCCATGCCATAGGCCTCTGTGCCTTCCATCCCTGTAGCTCGCCATAGGAGCACTCACCAGGGCCCTGAAGGAAGCACTGCAGAGATTTCAAGAAAAAATACCATGTCTTTAAAACGTAATATTTTTTCAAAATTTTAATAGGAGCCTTGGGCATGGACATGAGGTGCTCAATGAAAATTCGATAAATGAATGAATGAATGGCAAGCTTCTACGTGTGTCTGGGGAATGAGGAGGCTCCCTGTGGAGGTGGGATCTTGGCTGGCAAGTGGCCGCCCTTTTCCTTGCTCTACATAATGTTGGCAGGTGTCTGAAATGATCCCAGATCACGTCAAGATGGCTGAGCCTGCTTCCTGGGCATCTGAGAGCCAACAGAAGCACTTGCAGCTCTTAAGGGTGAGCCAGCTGTGGTTATTTGCTTATTTAATCAAGAGTGTGTGTGGATCACTCAAGCACTCACTGGAATAAAGCTTTACTTAGTGGCTATGGGGACACATAAAAAGAAGAATGCCAGTCCCATCAGCAATAACCTTTTGTTTTTATTTTATTATAGGGACATCTTCGAATGCCCCCTTATCCCAGGCACTGGGTGTATAACTGTGTACAAGTCAAGACCTCTCTTCCCCATTCTAATTCTCAGATTATCACAGTTCTCATTGTTCCAGAGTGTGACTTTTAACTGTCTTGAATGATTGGGTTTTTTGCTCTTTTGTCACCTGATCCTTATATAAACCAGGAGGAAACAGAGGCCCAGAAAAGGTTAAAGAATTTGAAGAGAGCACAGGGCTAGTCAGTATCACAGTCAGGTCCTATTTGAACACATTGACTTCCATGTGAGTTGTATTTAACTCAGGCCAGTTTTGAGCCCAGGGCTACATGAAGCAAAACCCAGGCGTGGTGGCTCACGCCTGTAATCCTAGCACTCTGGGAGGCCAAGGCTGGTG
>VBSM01003199.1:349204-369078 GCA_008086735.1 Cheirogaleus medius | reverse complement strand
ACAAATTAGAAAGGATCATTTTGTTTTAATAAAACACTGTGGCCCCAGGGAAAACTTTTTTTTCCTAGTGTGGCAGTCAATGTGTTAAGACACTAAGAGCCATATGTAGTTTCTGCTAGTGGGTTTCATTTTCCTTTGACAAGGAGCCCTGTAGCAACGTGCTTATCAACAGGAGCGGTGATCTTCAGCTTGTTTCTCTCTGGGCAAAGGACTTTGAACACCAAACGTGCTTTCACTAATCACTACCATACTCAATTTTCCCATTTTCCATTGGGATCTGGTAACCACACAGGAAAAAGGATGAACCATCTTTCTGCTCCTATTACACTAAGACTCATTCTAGTTAATTCCTCGTTTAAAACAAGTACTGCTGTTATTTTCAAACAATATTCAATTACCAAAGAAATGTAGATTTGATCCTTCATTGAATGTTGCAAATAGCACAGGGTATAGAAAAACCCAAGAAACAGGTTTACAGTCAGACTTGGCTGTGGTTCAGAAACTGTGTCAACTCTTACTAATTTAACGTGATCTGGAGCAAATTGTTCAACCTTTACGAGCCTCGGTTTCTACATCTCTACAAGCGGAATCAAAATACAGGCTTCATGGATTGTTGGGAGAGTTACTTGAATGTAAGCTCCAGGAAAAGACATCGCCTGCCTTGCTCACCACAGACCTCTGTGAAGAATAGAGCACAATAAATATTTGCTGAGTAAAGGACTACAGAAAGTGTGTGCAGTGGATCCACATAGAGCCCACCACATCACTAATGGCCAATAATTTACATCTAAACTCATTTTCCTCCTTTCTGCTTTCTGTTTCATTGACTCAGAGAGTTAGGCTCCATGGTATGTGTAAAAATAAATGTTTAATGGATATAATTTCCAAGGAAGGAAGAGCTTCTATAGACACACATCCTAGAAGTGCAGAAGGCTCACGAAGATGTCTGAGTTGCTCTGGATCACTGTAGGGTGCTCCCTGTCCTTTATTATGGAGCACACCGTTGATCAGCCCCACCGGAGCTGTCAAGAGCAAGGGAAGGAAGGAAGACACTGCCAGGGAGGAACCAAGGCCTGGGAGCCCTGGTTGTGACTCTCCTCTTTTTCCCTTGCATAATAACTCCCTCAGAGCACAAGGACAGGCCCTCCAGGCCCCTCAGGGCTCCTGGGGAAAGCGCTTTAACCCAAAATACCATCTGTGATCTGTTTTCCATTGCAGAGAAAAAAAGGTCTGATGTTGGAGGTTTAGCTCCATGGGAAACTACTACTGCAAATTGAATTTTTGAAAATTAAATCCAATTTAAAATGCATTAAAGGCTATTTAAAGCAATCTTCTGGTGAGTCCTTGGTTATGTGAGGAATCTTTCTGGGAAGAGGAAAAGGCAATCCCTGATGTATCTTTTGTATAAATCTGGGTTCACACCAATAGGACTTTCTTAAATTGGTATGGGGGCCTCAGTTGCAAGGGGGTGAGGGCCTGCAAACCCTCCTGGTAATTCTTCAGAGTAATTTTCTGCATTCGTGCCTCTGCTCAGAATTCTCCTAGGATCTCCCATCACAGTGCAGAGGAAGGTGTCTGTGCACAGGGAGATCAGATTGCTATTTAAGTTAAGGGCTCCTAGCAGGAGGCGGCTCTCTTTGAGAAGAGCCACTGTAAAATGGCCACTGAAGCTGTCGGACTGAATCCTACAGAAGATGGTATCCTGGGAGTAACCAACCCATCCCCACAGGGAAGGGAAGCCAGAAAGTTCCTTCAACTTTGAAATGTGCACGAGATACATGTGGATGGTGCAGGTGTTAGCAGCATGAGGTTTGCAGACTTTAGACAAGCTATTTAATTTTTGAGCCTCAGTTTCTTCATCTGTACAATGGAGATATGATAGTATCTTCCTGTAGAGCTGTGAAAATTAAATGAGCTAATACAAATTAAATATTTAAGTCCAGCATCCTGCTGTAATGTTAGTTGCTATATTATTATTATCAATACCACTAATTTAGATGGGAATGAAAAAACATATGGAGTATTTTAAGGCCATCTGATTATTCAATTGTCATTATTTGATGACACTGTCATTATTTGATGCTAACTGATCACACCTTGGGAGGGTGTGATCCATCCTAAAATTCAGTGTTCTATAGATGTCAGGGCTACTGAGTCCTGAACCAACTGTGGGGTCTTGGCCTCTTTCCATCAGATCACACCAGTTCTGTGCCTCATTCCCTCAAGGTCCTTTCTTAGCAGAATGACAATTGGATAAACTGATTCCATTTATGTCTGGTCTTCCAGGTGACATAATACACCTGGAAGTTAAAGTTCAGTTTGGCACTGAAAAACTAACTTTAATTCTAGAATACCAGTGCCACTCAGCTCTCCTGTCTAAGGTAGCAACATACCAGAGCAAAAGATTAGGCCCTAATTAGAAGCAGGCTGTAAATATTGTGTGAGGACCCTGGTGTTTCTGCCTGATTTAAGTTACACTGACCTCCAATCATGCATTTTATCTTTTGGCATGCATATATAGGTGCCCAATAAATGTTACCTCTGGTGATAATAAAACAAAAGCCAAACTTTCAAAAGCTGAAATATCCAAAAGACCATTGTCTGCATTCTTGGCAGCAGCCAGAGAGCCAGTTTTCCCAAGTCAGCAGCCTCCGAGGAGGCTGGCAAGGGGCCAATTCCCAGGGTTGGCGCATTCCTGGGGCCTGGCAAGAGGCCACTGGGACACTGTTTCCTCCTTCCTTCTCTTTATGTATTGGAAAAATATTCCCGTTTCGACCCCTCTGAGTCTCTTCCCCCCCATGGAAGTAAAGGGAGGGAGTCAGATGGGAAATGTTCCCCAGGCCCCTCCCAAAACTCATCTCCCACTGCTCCGAGCTGGCACAGCTCAAAGCCATAGGAGGCATGAGACAGACAAAGGAGGGTTCTTCGGCCCAGTCCTCCAGCCCGATTCTATCAGGAGCACAGGCCTGGGGCAAAAAGGCCCAGCAGGACCTTGCGCACAGGGAGTCATTGTATGTTTGCTTGGATGACTATGGGCACTTCTGAAAGCTTTTGGAATAAAATTACCTGTTATAAATAGACATTGGCTGGGTTTCAGGGGTGAGAGCAGTAGGCTAAAAGTTTCAGAAAAATATAATGCTCTATATAAGAAGGTCTGGCGTACAGCTCATTCATAGGGGACTACTGAGCAATTGGACTAAGAAGAAAGGAATCCAAGGCTTGCTCAGATACAACCTACAGGAAACGCCTGGCTGGTACCATCATGGATATGCTATTCCGTTTTTAAGGATCATATATGTATATATGTAAACCATGTTTTTTCAAAATCTTCTTTTAAATGCCTCCTTCCATATGCAGACAAAGAAAACTGCCATCTGGAGCGGCCACGCCAGCGGGCTCTGCACATTTTCAGAGTAGAGAAGACTGCACGCCAAGCGCTGTGCCGCGTGCTCTATTCATGTTGTGCATTCTTTTCCCTCATTCACCCAACAGCCCTCTGAGTAAGAGATGACCACCCTTCACCTCTCCTTACAGATGCGAACACAGAGGCTCAGAGAGGGTAGACGACACGGACGAGCTCACACAGGCAGTGTACTGCAGGTTGAGATTCAAATTCAGTTCAGGCTGATGCTCCACCAAGCCATACTCTTTCCACTACAGGGCATCCCTCTCTACTGTCCCCTTTAATATGAGTGTTGTGCATGCAGTCAACTCTGCATGCATCTTTCTTCTTGAGGTTGCTGCTGCTGCATTTTTGGTAAGTTGAGGTTTAGCAGGTAGGAGTTGCACCACCCCCATCACAGCAATACTTTCCATCTGCTTAGGGTCCTACAGTCTCCGAAACAGATCCTTGCTCTTTATTTCACTTAACCCTCACGGCTACCCCACCACCGAGCACACAGAGATTCAGAGAGTTTAAGAAACTTGCTGAAGGCCACACATCTACTAAAGGGTTCAACTCAAGTTCCAACTTGAGGATTTAGAGTCCCACTGCAGTGACCGCCCTCCGTGTACCCCAGCATCACCCAACACGTACATAGCTTTGCACTGGAATCTTTATCAGGTCCCATGAGGAGACTTTTTATCAGACCCATGTCACTGGCTACACGCAACTTGTGTTCTGAAGGTGTCACTTCACATTGTCTGGTCAAACCAAGTTGACGAGCCCAAGGAAATGGACTGGAAAACCACACACAGAAAGCCATTTCAAAGGACAGACTAGAAATAGACTGCTATGACTAAGGAGAGTGTTTTCTAGGCATAGACATGTGAGAAGAGGGACTAGGGGGTGGGGTATTTCATTTTGTAGTTAAGTTCGGATACATTCTGTTGGTCTCTCCAAACCCACTCTCCACCTTCCTCCTCCCTGCTCTAGGCCCCGGGCTTTTCCGTGGGCCCTTTTCCACCTGGAGGCACCAGCAGGGGACCAGAGTGTGGGAGGACAGTGAGGTGGGAGTGTCTGTGTTCTGATCCCCTCATTGCTGGGCAACGGGATGGCCACATCCCTCCCCCTTAGGTGGCTTTCCTGACAGGTGGCTTGTTCCTTCCAGCACATGGTTCTGTAGCCACCTTCCAGCCTGGTGGTCATGGTGCCCCACAGCTCCTAGGCTCAGGGGCTGCACTGCCACCTGGCTGAGTCCCTTACATCCTGCCACCCCTTTGTAAAGAGGCCCATTATTCAACTCTCCCCCATGACCTGGCTCGAGTGTGCCATGTGTCTCCTTCCAGGACTTGCACATCAAAACAAGGAAATAATATTACTCATCCACATTTCCTTGCAGACAAACTAGGCAAAGTTATTCAAATTCCCCTAGAGGGTGAGAAGTACTAACTACTTTGGAGCAGGCTCTCTCTTTCCCTCACTCCCTCCTCACTACACCTCACCAAACAGGAATTAGGTCAGATATTCTGCCTCAGGGACCTACCAACGTTGGCCCAGGAGATCTCCAAATAGCAACCTTCCACGCCTGGCAGTCTAGCTGGGACTCCACTTTGGGAGGAAGGATGACAGCATCATCCAGTCTATGTCGTTGGCGCCTTCAAAGTGTCCGCTCTCAGCGTCATGCCCACCTGTGCTTAGTCACTGCTGGCCCTCACTGCCACGTCACCTGCAAAGACGGCAGGCCTCTGATGACAGCTCCTCCTCGCACACAGGCCGGCAGCCCCCAGCCTACTTATCTGCCGGCTCCGACAGATGGATCCCAGAATTTAGCAGACCAGATGATTTTATTTCCCTCAACACTTCCATGTGCACGAGAGCAGTCAACGAATTAATTGTATTAGGAAACCTACCAAGCTGAGGACGACTGCTTAAAACTAAGAACGAAAAAGGTGCTGAAAGATAGAAGGCAAGCAAACCTCAGAGGCATCTTCGGAAATGGACAATTATAATCCATTAAGCCTCGTTAAGGAACTGAAATTTATGAGGAGGAAACATCTGGAAGTGCCTGGAATGTAAAGGAATCGGGAGGAACCACTGTTTGGGCTCACGGAGAGCAGCCCGGACAAATGGGATTCCATGTTAGGAGAGAATTGCGAAATCGGTACATGAGAGGGACAGAAGGGAGGCGGCGCATCTGGTGTTAAGTGAAGCGTTTGAGTACAATGGTTCCTGGATCTGCTCTTGAAATATTAATTGAAATTGGGCGAGAGATGAGGGCTGAGCATAAACTGGCAGGAAGATCATAAATACTGGCTAAACGGAGCCCGGGCAATGGAACATGGCAATGGGACGTGAAGTAATGAGAAATGCTGCCCCGTTCACGGCCGTGAACCCTGTGGATGTTTAATAAATATTAATTGATAATAATGAACTATAGTACTGGGTGGTAAATTAGTGTAAGGCAGTTAGGCTGCTGAAATACAGCTAAGATAAATGCAGCTGGTACAACATACACTGATAAATGAAGGAGAAAAAGGGAAATGAAAATGATTTAGCTGTGCAATGCATTTTGCTTTGCCCCAGGAAGCAGGGGTAAGAGAATGTTAATAGAAGAGTGGGGAGGTGTGCCTGGAGGGGACAAGAGGAAAGTTAGGATGATAATTCACCATTACAGTAGCGCTTGCTTAGGATCTTGGCAATTTCTTAAACATAAGCCAGGGACCTTGGAGTCGTACCCCATTCTTTTCAGACACTATGGTTTTCTCAGTTAATTTCTGCTTTAGAGGACTCAGGGACACCGCAGATTAAATTTGGACCAATTTCCTAGAGGGAGATAGGAAAGCCCTCCTCCTTGGGGAAGCCCTCCCTGATCAATACAGCCAGAACAACAACTTCCTCTTTCCAAACACCATTGGCCTTGCTGTTTGCACCACTGTATACCTCCTAGTATCACTATGATTTGTGTATACGTGACAAGATTTTTTAGAGCTTTGCAAAGCAGCAATCATGCTTTGCATTTCTTAGCGCTCATTTCACAGTGCTTCGAATCCAGTAGGTGCTCAGTTCCTGTGCTGTCTAATGAGAAACTTGAGAAAGGAAAATGGGCACATATCGGAGAGAACACCCAGATGCCTATTAGATCGGAGGACCAGCTTCTAAGGAGATCAATGAAAGTGCTACCTCTTGTTATGGACAAAGCACTAGAGAGTCTGCCACCGAAACGATCCGAGGCTGCCAGAGGATGATGCAGAAAACTCAGTTGCCATGGAAACTTGTATGATCTGATGATTCCCTTTGTTGAAAGATAGTGAGACACCAGGAGAATGATAAGCAGATCTTGGAGCCCTAAGAAAACACAAAATATGCCAAGCAAACGTCTCTGCTCATTTGTACTTATTTCTGCCATGGAAGCAGCATCATTTCATCATCTGTCAATAACACAGCATTGGCGAAGGGCTTCTAAAATGTGTCTGGTTCCTATTTTAATTTAGTGATCTTGGAGACTCCAAGGACGCACAGAACCACGTTTGATGCTGGCAGACGACACGCACAGCAGCAGCTGAACACCGGTGACGGAGGCAGGTGTTGCTCCATGACCCCAGCAAGGGAAGCCACCCCTGGGCAGGTGCATGGGCAGCACTAATGGCAGGTGAAGCTACCTAACCATTCTCGGGTAACAGATGCTTTTGAGAATCTGATTATACCTATACACTCACTCCCCCAAAAAAATGTCCAAATGCACATACCATAAAATCTGATATAAGATATTTCAGAGAATTCAAAACCTTGGAAGCCTTTTCATAAATTTCCCCTATCAAGCCCCTGGGGACTCAAGAGGGTCCAGGACATCATGTTAAGAATCTCTGATGTAAGACAAAAAACAAAAACAAAACTTACACATACACTAGAATCATCTTTGGGCAAAACTGAAAAGCAGGGTATGTCTCTCTCCAATCGTCTCAAGCAGCGCTCAGGGCCTTCTCCATGTGGGTCCCCCGTACCCCATAATCAGAACCCCCTGCTAATGTGGACTTGCTCACACTCAGCTGCTCATTCACTCGTTCATTCATTTCACTGAGCATTTGCGATGTAAAGAAACAAATGTGAATACGACGTGGCCAATGTCCTCAAAGAGCTTATGGTTTAGATTAGTCAGGGGTGATTTTTCTCCCCAGAGGACATCTAGCTGTCACAACTGGGGGAAGAGGTGCTACTGGTGCTCCACAGGTAGAGGCCGGGTATCCTGCCAAACATCCTACATGGCACAGGACAGCCCCACCACACAGAATGATCAGATCGAACATGTCAGTAGTCTGGAGGTTGAGAAACTCTGCTCTGGAGTAGACAGGCTTGTGACACCGTGGTAAGTGTCATGATGAAGACCAGGGGTGGGTATTATGGCAGCTCGGGAAAGGGCATTTTCATAAGAACTCTGGAAGATGTGGCTACGGTGGCAGCCTGCCTCATTTTCAATGACGAGAGGAAGGAGAGAAGGAGGGCACAGGAGTCATTCACAGTGAGCAATGACCGCGGCGAAGGCAGATCCTCTTTCAGGCTACATCAGACGAGGCAGGGCCAACTGCAAGTGGTGGGCAGACAAATGGCATTTCCTTGGGAATCTGCTCGTGGGAAACGTGGACGGCTCTCTGCTCACCACCATCAGTCAGCTGCCAGCCAAGAAACACACGGCCACTGGGTAGGGTCATCACTCAGGCGTAGCCCTACTGCGCACGTGGTGACAGCTCCACGTCGCTCGTGCCCTGTCATTTACTGGCGCTCCCTGCTCCACTCCCGTTCTAGTCAATACTCCACCGTGTGTGTGCACACGCCGTCATCGGTTCTCATGTGGACAAAAACATAAAATTATATATATGTGTGTGTGGCTGTATGTATATAAACACTATTATCAATTTCCATCTCTACTAAAGTTGATTCCAAGACCTGGATAATGAGAAAAAACACATGTTGTCTAGCCTTGTCGAGGCAGCTGGGGCTTTTTAAGGTTGAGCCCCACCACCGGGGGCTCCCAGCCACTGTCAGAAGAGAGTTTTCTGCTTCAGACCGGCTGGCGGTGTAGACCGGTGGCGTGTGGAGGTGGCCAGACCTGACTCTACCACTCACCAGTGCCATAGCCTTGAGAAAGTTGACCAACTCATTAAGCTTCAGATTTCTCATTTGTAAAATAGGGATAATTAGAGTTCCTACCTTGAAGGGTTGTTGTTAAATATTAAATGACAGTTTCCACATAAAGCATTGAGCAGTGTGCCTGGCCCATATTAAGCCTCAGTGAACTTCAGCTACTATTACTAAGGGAAAGACGCTATCCTGGTCTAGACTCAATGCATGATTCACTGACTGAACATGCTGAGCTGTCTGCTAAAGTGGCTTTGATGTTAGACTCTGTCATCCCCCACTGCTGACACAGTCTGTGCCCACTGCTTGGCCCCGCTCTGCTCCATCCTCCATTCAGACCCTGTCCCCAGCACCAGCATTGCTGCAAACCTCCAACCTCCCTGCAGCTCCGTTCTTGCTGGGTTCTGATCTCTTCCAACTCTTCTGAGGCCCCTTCCAGAGTCCTAGCAACTAGCCCTTGTGGCTGGTGCCCACCTGGCCCAGCCTCTCCTGTCTTCTCCCAGCCTGTCTGCTCCCAAACCCATGCACGGGCGCCAAGAGACCATCGCTGCAGGGCAGGTGGGCAGGGCATCTCCAGCATTTTCTGGACCTGCTATGAGGGGCTGAGCTAGGCTGGTGGGCAGATTCCCTGGGGAAGTATTTGCTAGAGCTCCGATGCTTCTCTAACTCCCCCAGTGCCCGCTCTCAAGGGGGTACACCAAGGATTCGGCATGACACTTGGGAAAGGTTGCTAATCCAGGCCAAAGCTGGTCTCTTCTCTACCTGTCGCTTTTTCCTAAAAATGGCCTTGGCTAGATCTTCAGACATCGCCCCACCTTCCAACACCTGGCTCTAGGCCACGGTCTCTGTTCTTCTCAGCACATCTAGGAGACAGCTGAGATAATGGCTCACTTACCGGAAATGAAGCAGGCAGGGGAATAAAAAGCTGCCTCTCATTCTTTCGCCCTCGCTGACTCAACGTTCCTTTGGGAAATCGCAGAGCAATCTTGCTATCAGAGAACAAAGGTCAGGTTCCCAGAGGACAACTTGACATTCCCCCGGTGGCAGAGGCACTGAGTGAACAGTACTTCACAGCCTTGTCCATCGCAGCCGTGGCCAAGGGGGACTGGGATTCGAGAAGCTGGGAACCTTCTACAGGAACCCGGTGTTGTGTGCTCTGTGCAGCATCCTCGTGGTGAGCGGAGGCCTAATAAGGGCACGTAAAAGTCAAGAAATCTCCAGCCGTGCATGAAGCACTAGAGAATGAAGATTTTTTTCCCTTAGAATTCACACCCACTGGCTGCACTAAGCTACACTAACAATACCTCTATTTTGAATTTAGAAAGATTCTCAGTGAGTTTGGACATACAGTATGTCAGTATTTTCTAAATAGTCACAAAATATTTTTCTCTTTCCCTATTTGTCGCCACTAGGGTATACGCACCTTTGCATAACAGCCTAAACCTGCTCCTGCTCCTCTGCCTGCCTGGCATGTCGCATACACTCAGGGTAAACACAAATCACTACCAGGGCAGGTAGACCTTCACTGCCGGATTTCCCATTTCTCTCATGAGTGAAGACAACATTTAGGATGCAGCCTGCTGCCTGTCTTTGCAAATAAAGTTTTACTGGGCCATAGCCTCGCCTATTTGTTCATGTGTCCTCTGTGGCTGCCGCCCTTCCCCAGCAGCGGAGTAGAGTGATTGCAGCTGCTCACGTGGTCTGCAGAGCCTGAAATATTTACTCTCTGGACCTCTGCAGGCAGGGTGTGCTGCCCCTGCCTCAGAATTACTTCCAGTCACTAAATGGGAAAAATAACTGAACATGAAACAGCAGAGATTTAAATGTGATATGAGGAAGAAGTTTCCCTGGGAGAGAAAAAAATCAGTAGTGACATGAATTGTCACCAGAGGGTGCAGTGCAGGATCTTTGGGTTGCCTCTTTTCTTCTCTGCTGCCTCATCCTTCATTCCCAGATGCCCCCATCGCTTCAAAGCAAGGTCACACTCCAGCTCCTCCTGGGACCTCCTCACGCCGCCTCCGGGGATCTCAGCTCCTACTACTGTCGGTGTGACACTGTTCACCTCCATGTCATGCATGTCCCTTGCTTGCTAGGTCAGCTTCCCCAGGCAAACTAGAAACACTTGGGGGAGTGTATGCCCTGTATCTATTGGCTGGGGGACCCTGCAGGAAAGAGAAGGCACACTCCACTCAAATCATCTAACTGAGGAGAGCTGGATACAGGAACTGTTGACTACACTGTGGGCAAGCTAAGGCCAACCAACAAGAGATGGGCTAGCAACGTCCGAGAGCCATTACTATGAAGAAGGCTGAAGGGGCATGGGGAGAAGGTGCCAGAAGATGGAGAGATTAGTGGTTATAACTATAGCTAGAGTTTTAGGAGGGGGTTGTCCAAAAAAAAAAAAAGCTGCAGCCTTAGGCAGAGGAGCCCAGGCAGGGAGAGAGCAGGAGAACAAAGACCTGGACCTCTGAGCTCCCGTTAGTTCCTCCCCTTGGCCAAACACAGCCAGGTGTCGGGAGGCAAGGTCCATGTGGTACATCCTCTAGGGGCGCAAGGCCAGGTAGAGAAAGACAAAGAGGGATCTGGAGGAGAAAATGAAAACCATCCAGCCCATCCCCACAGCAGGTTGTCAGTGATGCTTGCCGACGAACTTAGTGTTGACGCATGTGGCAGAAGGCCTGATGACTAACTATAATGACTAGGATGGAAATCGTCAAGAGGCTGAAGGATGAACTGAACGAGCTGTGTAGGTCCATTTCTGTCCCCACAATTCTATCACAGTTGCACTGCCGTCAGAGCTGCTATGGCCAATGTTTGTTTTCCTTTGGTGTGGAAGCAAGGAAAGAGGGACCAAGGAAAAATTTGCAACAGAAACCACCACTCTCATCTGTGCTTGAAAGCTAAAAGTATTCCCCCGCAGATTAAAAGAGAATGTTTGCCATTGCAATGTGAGCTGGTAAAAAAGATAATCCACTTGCCAACATGCTCATCGGCTAAATGTTGTCACAGCTACAAGTGTCATACGGCTATACGTGCAGCCTGGGAATGAGCCTTGCAAATAGAAAACCACAGTGGGAAATGATGACTTTTTCTGATCAAAAAGCATCCTGGGGAGGGCTGAATGGTTTTGAGTCAAGAAGAGGCCTCGATTTCTGGAGTGATTTTTATTGTTATTGGAGAGAAGGCTGTACCTGCCGCGGATACATGGCTACCTGGCACACTCCCACGGGTGGAGGCAAACTGCAGTCACTTGTCTTTCTCTCCGGGTCTTTACCCCTCACATCAAAACAGATTCTTCATTTCAGTTTCACTTACCTGTCACTTTCTCCTTAAAATGGGTGATTTATAAAGTAAAAAATCATCAACATCAAAGAACACTTCAGTGTGTTACCAGGGCACACTGAGCATGTGCACAAACACATGCACACTCAAACTCTCCCCAGCACCACGTCCTAAAAGCAAAATTGTGACTAAGGACCACAAGCTTATTTCCCCCAACTGGAGCTTTTCTCATTATTTGGACTGTGAGTGTCTTTATTCTGTGGTTCTCCCAGCTTAAAAATTTAAAAGCCGTTGCAAGGGAGCTGTAATTTCTGCTCAACACTTCAATGATTTGATTATATAAAATAAAAAGTGTAATGAAGTTAATAGTACCTTATTCTTGCAGTACATTATGGGAAATTTTCTCCTGCAAAATCTGAAAGTGGAAATTACCTCTGGGCCCCCTAACTCTCAAAAATATGGGGCCTGATGATTACTACAATGGAATTTCAAGACTTAAGAACTTAATATGTTTCTCTTTCCTCTATTCAGTTTCCCAAAAGGCCATCTTCACTTCCTGGGAGAGTACATAATGAAAGATAAAGGACTGAAGTGACGCATAAAAGCCCTGTGTTCTCCTCTTGGTGTAAAATCCTAGTTGTGTGACCTCAGGAGCAGTAGGTAACCTCTCCAGTCTTTATTCTATTTCACAACATCCCTCATCTACAATCATCCCTACCTGCTTATTACCTAGTTATTGTGTGGTTTCAGCACAGAGCCAAAGAGGAGCGCGATGTCTTGGGTTCAAGTCCCTTATAGGCCACCACTTTTGATCTTATCTCCAGTCTAGTCCTCTTCCTGACAGTTGAGATGCGTTCCAGGTGGTTTCAACAGATCTCACTCCCAAAGAACCAAGTCAAAAAGAAGGCCCTTGTTGTCATTGTCCTAGCAGCAGCAACATATCGGAAGGAGAGAACATATTAATAATACCAAAACCGAGGGAAAAATTGTAGTCGCTTGGCCTGAGTGCTGTAATGTTTAACAGCACTTAAGCACCCCCATACACGCAGTAGTAAGAGAGGGCAGGCTTGTTCAGAATGTCCCCAACCTGGGTATACAGATGTAACACTCAATCTGTCTCCAGGAAACAAGGAGGATATTTCTGTAGTGTAAAACTTCTCCTAAACATGACAGAGGGAGATTTAGCAGGATTAATTTTCCCAGGTGGTGCCAAGCAACAAGTTCTCATTTTCTCTTGTTTTTATATGCCAGCAAATCAAGAAATAGATTTGCAGCCTGCGACAAGTCTCAGGGTACAGCCATATGCCAAGAGGAACACAGGCTCGGTTTTGGGTTTTTAGCTAGCACTGGTAATGTGATGGGATTTTACTTATGCTCGTTCGTATTCGAGCTGTCTCTAGGCAACACTGAAATGTGGGCAAAGGTTTCACTGACACTGTTTTCTCCTCTGACTTGCAGGTGCCCAATACCCTCATGGTAACCGGCTCCCCGCCCCCCTGCTCTGTCTCGCCCCAGCCCCGCCTTCTCCAGGCCCTGTGCTTGTCATTCTCCTGCTTGCCAGTCCCTCAGCAAAATGCTGCTCATCTGGTTGACATCTGGGAATGATCCAAGGCCTTTTATTAATGAGTGCTACTATGAATTATTGAAAGACAATAGCTTAGTATGCTTGCCTTTATAGGATATTTGCATATTACTTGAGACCTAAGGCAGAAATCTGTGGCTTTGGAGACCAACCCATCAGGATGATATTTCTGGGTTAAGAGAGTGTTTCTTGAGCTGCTCACATCATACCATATGGCCGTCTCATCCCTTGCTTAGGCCTAAGGCAGACCCTACTGGCATGTTGATATGTAGGAAGTGTTTTTTTCCTGCAGACGAGAGGCTGAGAAATTATCTCTTTATCCCAAGTTTCCCCAGAAGTTGAAAACGGAATATGCATATAAACACACACTATTTTCACCACATTCTATCTGGAGACAGCAAGACCTAGGAAATGAGATGGGGTCACATCCACAGGGAGGAGAACTTAAACTACTACCAAAGTCCTTAGCCTCTGAAGGTATGCTGGTCGGTGAACAGCCCACACAGGCACCGAAGTGGACTCTGGGTACCAAGAAAAGAACTCGACATAAACACTTACTGCAATCTTTTCTCAATTTCCAGAAACTCACATCCATGAACAGTGTGTGGGATGGAGCCTTGGCCTCTGGGCTAAATAGCTAATCTGCACATGACAGGACATGACCCACAGCTGCAGAGTGTGAAAGGTGCGACCGATAAATCAACAAACATTTCACTGAATCCCTGCTCTGTACCAGACCCCAGGCCAGGAGCTGGGAGTATACAAGTGAATAAAGCACATCCCTGTAAAACATGCTAAAGAAGGAGCCAAGTTAATTTCTGTTTCAATCGGTGAGCAAAGAGAAAGCAGTGACTTTCTCGATTTGATCTCTTGCTCTATTCGCATGTACTATAGAACAGAAGAGGTGACCCATACATGTTAGCCCAGACACTGTCAAAAAGTGGCCAACCTTCAGAAATTGGTGACTTAGTCCATTTCGTTGGACTAACCAGATTCTCATACCTAAAAGCAAACCCGACCAGGTTGTTAAGAATGATGTTCATCGGCATTAAAACGCTGAGAAAGAAAGTTTACAGACAACTGAACTGATTTACATACCTAAGAAGATCTCAGACACTTTCTTGGCTCTTCGATATTTGAAGCTGTATTGAATTCTTGTTCAACTTACCCTCAAAGTTAAGATAAATGGGTGATGGAACAACTATATGTAGGCTTGGCATTTGGCATCGGCTGTACAGTAGTGTTTTTGTATAGGCTAAAGTCTACTTCAGCTGGAATTAATCTAATTATATATAATGTTGACAGATTATGACATTTGCCTATTAAGACACTATACAAACATTCCAATAATTTGCTGGCTTTTGAGTTTATAAAAACTAAATGAAACAAAATCCCAGGGGATGTTGCTAATGGGGTAACTGGAATAGAGGTTTCAAAAGCACCGAGTTCAGGAAATAACAGTCAAAGAATAATGCAGTTTAAGCCAAAACATATAGAGTGGTAAATGAATATTTAGTACTTACCACAAGACTGCTATCTAGAGACAGCCTTTTTCCAAAGTCCCTTTTCTCAAGTTGTCTCTTTCCCTCCATGGGTGAAGTTATTTATTTTCCTTTGTGATTTATAAGAATCCCCCGTCTGTTTCCAGGGTCACTGCAAAAAGTGAACATGTGTTTTACTATCCAAGTGCACAGTGTTTAGACCTTTGTTTTTAACTTTCTAACCAGAAACAAGTGTGGAAGCCAAAATATACCCAGACCCAAATATTAAGTATAGAACTGGGCTCTCTCGACTCAAAAGAACTCTCTAGGTTACAAATGTCGGAGTCGTCTTTATGGTGGCCCCTGTGTTTTTATAGGTTTTGCTAATGGAGTTGGGGAATGGGTTTGCAGGTTGAATCAGCAGACTGTGGAAAAAAGCAAACAGTCCGTTTCATGCCACACTTGCTCCACACCCATCCTCTCTCTATCAGCCAAAATCATTCTGTTACTGTGCACATAGATGCTGTCTGCAAATTCCATCAGATCAAACTGACAAAGCCATGCTCCATAACCAACAGTTATTGAGCTCAACGTCCAATGAGAGGAAACTGAAACAGGAACATTATTGTCAATATTTAATTTAAAAATATTTAATTTAAAAATATTTGAGGAACACTGTAAGATACATTCCTTTTGGGACAGATTGATTCAGAATGAATGGTGGATGATGTCATTATTGTCAAGGAGTATTAATGGAACACCCACTGCATGTTACCATGTTGGATAAAGTTCATCCCTGCATGCCACTGAGGTTGCTTGTTCTAGAATCATTAAATATTCTGGTTAATAAGGACTCTTAATATATATTATGTTTTACCTTATAATATTTACCAAGATCTAAAAGGTTTGACATAAGAGAAATGAGTTTCGACCCAGGCTTTCTTACCCATTAGCCAAGTGACCTTGGACAGGGCATTTAGCCTCTCTGAAACTCATTTTTTCTAAACTGCAAAAACAACAATGGAAATCAAATGATGACTTAAAGGCAATAAATTAAATGATTTAAAAGCAATAAATTAAAAGTTACAAGCAAGTTATAATTTCTCACAGATTACATTTAGAAACAGTTAACCTGAAACGTTAGTCAATATGATTTGATATGTCCCTGTGATTCAGAAGGCAATTGGAGGTATAGAAATTTCTCATAATCCTTATAAATAAACATAGCCATTGTACTGCTGATATAGAAGAGCAGAAATTAATAAAAATGCTATACTAATCAGTTTATTTTAATTGAAAAGAAATTGCTCCAAGTCTGACATGGATCAGACTGGACCCTACAGCCCACAGTGTGTGGGTTGCTCTCTCGGTTTCCTCCATGCAGAGGGTTGAGACAGCTGTGCTGAGACAGGGTGCGCCCAAACTACAGTCAGTCATGGGACACTGATGGACTAGTTTTCTAGCCTAGGCTCCTTCCTCCATCTTAGTCATTCCATCTCTCGCTCTTGGGAACCCTAATTTTAATATATCACTGGTCCACTCAGACCAGAGGACCAGTCAGAATTCAGGATAAAATCCAAACTTTTTAGCATCATTTTCAAAGTCTACTTCCTGCCCATGGGTCTTTTACAATCCCCAAACACGCTAAGCACATTCCTGAGACCATGCTTTTGATCTCACCCCTTACCTCCATCTGCTCTAATCCCCGCTTGCTCCAGCGCCTGGCTCAGGTCCATCTCCTGCTCAAGACCTTCCTAGACCACTCCATTTGCTAATATGCTTCCCCTTCTTTCCATTTCATAGAAGTCCTTACGGACTTGCCTTATTAATCACCTTAGTCAATTAAGTTAGTTCTTTAAATATAGTAAATGTGTGTTTGTTGGCAGGGCCTAGTAGTCAAAAAAATAATTCTAGGCAGTATTTCTCAGAAAAAAAGTTAGTTCTGTACTATTACTATATGCAAAACTTTAAATCGACTGAAATTTGTCTGGGGCCTGCCTTTCCTACCTTGAGCAGTTCCTGCATGCTTTGCAGCCCCCGCCGCCCCATCTCAGCGACTGTATGCTTGTGGCTCAGAACACCCTTTGGAGTGATGAACACGGCTAGAGAGACTACTCAGGCCTTTGCATTTCCCCCGCCATCATAAAAATTCCCTCCAAAGTCTTAATCCCAAAGAGCACGGGGCTTTGATAGATCATAATAGATGATCCTTTGGCCTTTAGCACATACGTACAAGAAAGACCAGGTACCTGTCTTCATGGAACTTACAGTCTAGTAGGACATATAGAAAATAAATAAGCAAACCACAAACAAATAACTCCAAACTGTGGTAGGTACCTGTATGAAGGAAAGAACCGCCAGTAGATGGTGTAACAGAGCGTCAAGCATAGGGACAGGGACACTTCTTGGATGGAATGGTTAGGGTAGGAGCCAGCCAAGTAAAAAGAGGGGTAAAGATTATTCCAGGTAGAAGAGATCAACCTTTCAGCTTGGAAGGAGCTGGAAAAGAGCTTTGTTTAGAGAGTACCAGTCTCTTAGGAACAAAACAAGCTAGGAAGAGAACGTGTGAAAAGTGCTGAGTTGTGGGCAACAACTACAGGGTCTTGCAGGCCAAGGGAACTCGTTTGGCTCCTATTTGAAACACAGAGGTTAATCTTAGGGTTTAAATCCCTATTTTACTCCTCACTAGTGGGAAACATCAAAAAAGTTATTTAACCTATTTAAGTTTCAGTTGATTTGTCTATAAAATGGCATTAATAAGATTGCATTCATAGTAGAGTTGTGATAATTAGTGAGACAATCCATTTAAAGAGTTTTGCCAGGGGTTGGCATACAGTAGGTAAAATTTAAATACGAGATATATTGATTATCCCTTCTGGTGAATATGATCAAACTTATTAAAAGCAACTCTAGCTACTGGATTTTATGCTCTATCATAGGTTGTTGAGGCTATCACTTTGGTAAATGGGATGCTTTTGACAGTTGTCAAATAGCTTAGTTTGCTTATGTGGAAAGCTGATTCAATGGCTTGAATTTCTTTTTCAATTTCTTTTCATGCTTTAAGGTGCCAATAATACAGGAAAAGATGATATTTGAATTATTTAGCAATGACATGGCACAGGTATTGGCCAATTCTAAAGGTTCAGTCTAATCAGGACTGACTATGGCAACAGGCAGCTTTAGCAGCGCATCCTGGCCAATTTCCAGCCAAAGTGCATGCACTGCCTCCACTTTAAGAACGTGAAAATGTGTGAGTTAAACCATAAAGCAATCACGGAAAGGATCAGAATAAAGTTATCCAAATGGATCAAAGCAAGGCCACCTAAAAGAAACAAAATGGCAACCAGGATGTGGCAATATGAAAAGGGAAGTGGTCAACAAAGGGAAAGTCAGGGCAGCTGATACTCACACTCTATTTCTGGCACTGCTGAGAAGAGAGAGTGCCCACATATATCCAGCAGAGGCTGGACCGGTCTAGAGGGGTAACATGTATCAGATCCCGAAGACACCTGCGATTACATGGGGCCATTTGTACCATCCAACTAACTCAACTTGCTCAGAGATCACTGTTGTCAACCAACTGTCCAATTTTATTTGATTGTTATGTAGTTTTACTCACAGAAGAATGCACTGACCAAAAAATATAAGTAGGCAACCTTTTAGAAAATAACATTTTTAGTACAAATTTGCAATTTGGCATTTGACTCTATATTAATTATTCATGTATTTGGTTAGTGTACTAGTCAACTTGGGCTGCCATAACAGCATAGCACTGAATGGGTGGATTATACAACAGAAATTTATTTTCTAACAGGTATGGAGGCAGGAAGTCCAAGATCAAGGAGCCAGCAGACTTGCTTTCTGGCGAGGCCTCTCTCCTTGGCTTGCAGGTGGCCGCCTTCTGGCTGGGTTCTCACAAGGCGCTTTCTCTGCGGGTGGCTCATCCCTGCTGCCTCCTCCTCCTCTCATAAGGACACCAGTTCTATAATATCAGAGCCCCACTCTTAGGGTCTAATATAATCTAAATTACCTCCTAAACTGCCCTCTCTCTAAATATAGTCACATTGGGGGTTAGGGCTTCAATATTTGAATTTTGGGGGTACACAATTCAGCCCATAACAGTTAGTTTCAGTCAGTTTTCAAAGCCTGACCACATCTGAGTGTTCTAATAATCAAATTCCTGGATCTAAGAAACTGAGGGAAAACCCAGGATGGCAGTGGCTGCTCCCTGATGCCACCCCTCCCTACTGGCTGACTGTTGGATCTTTCTGCCCCTCCCCACCTCACCTCACCCTACTGTATTCTCCTCTGCATTGTGGTGTACAGGTACAATCTACTTCACCAAGATTCTTGGTCAGCGGGCTAATGTTGAATTCTGCCAATGGGAAGCAGCGAGAGGAGATGAGAAGGCAAGAGGAAGGGAGAAGCCATTCTGTTTCCAGCTTGGCAGAATGGCATCAACAGCAGATGACTGCAGGCTCCAGAAACTTCTGATTCCTCCAGTAGCTCAGCTAAGAAAGGGCAGTAGCAATGCCCCGATCTCTGAATACCACCACCTCATACCTTTTGCTCCTTCAGCCCTTGCAATAGCTTCATAAAAATTCCTTGCATTAAATCCCTCTCTGCTTGAAATATCTAGAGTAGCTTCTGTTTTCCAGGCTTGACAACGCTTGATGCACACCCCATGGAGAAGCCTTTGGACTGGCAGCAAGCCTTCCTTGGGAAACACCTGGATGTCTTCTTGTGAACCTTCTGAATTAATAGCCCGGGCTTATTATCTAATAAACATTAAGCCTCTGTAGGGCAGAGACAGTGTTTTATGTTCTAAGTTCTCATAGGTAATATTAATATTATGCTTAATGCATAGCGACATGATAAACATTTGTTGTTTGCATGAATACATGAATGAATGAATGAATGAATGTTGACAGCTGTCTTTGTGAACATATAAAGATCAGGGCAGCAATACTGTGTTGTTAAAACAAAGAAATACTACACACATTTATCACAGTGA
>VBSM01003199.1:333951-349194 GCA_008086735.1 Cheirogaleus medius | reverse complement strand
TAGCTAAACACATATAGACACACCCAAGCCTCAAAGAACATATTTTGTCATAATTTAAAAATATTGCATACCTAAAAATGACTGCTTAGGCCTTACCTGCACTTACAAAGTGCCATAACCCAGTTGTGTTCATGTCTTTTCTATGTCTTCTCACATCTCTGGTTATACAAGACACACATGTGCCTCAGAGTGATGGGTCAGAAGCCTCCCTCTCCCTCCATGGGGTGGAGAAACGGTCAGGGAGTTGCAGGAAGACAGGAAATTAAGCATCCTTTCATTGACTAATGGTTATTGATGCAGAACTCCCTGCCCCCCCCACCCCAACACACACATCAACCCCTAGCTGATGAAACTACTTCTGCTCAGTATCTGTAGAAATCTAAGTTTAAAAAAAATTTTTTTTCCTAACAGATAGTAAAGGCCTTCCCATGCTAGACAGACTTTTAATATTTCTAAAGATGTAAGTAATTTCTATTTTCTGCTAGACTTTGTTAACAGGCTATATATAAAATTTTTAAGAGACAGTAACAAAACAGTGAATAAAATCTCAAAGGCATATTCCCTGCCCCCCCATACTCACTCCCTCACTCAGATACACTCTCACATATTCTGAGCAGTTTTTCCAGCTCAACTTCTGCCTTTCTGATTCTCCCACGTCCTGCCCCTGCTTTGATATATTAATGGTAGTGCCAGAAGGGTTCTCTGGCTTAGGCATTAGAAGATTTGCTTCCCAGCTTTCTTTGCCATGTAAATTTGAGCAGACCCCTAACTTCTGTGAGTTTACATTTTTTTGTGCCTTTCTCACCAGGTTACGGTGAGGTTCCAATGAGACAATGCACGAGACAGCCCTTCCACATCCAGATTCAAGATGTTTTTCTGTCAGCTTCATTAAGCAACAAACAATGCAAAATATAATTGTCTGCAGCCTCATGAACACCCAGAAAGCAGAGACTGTGTCAAGTTTATTGGTATAGTCCTTGCAGCTACCAACACACAGTGAGCACACAAAGAATAATTGCAGAGCAGAACAGGTCAAAGATAAATCCAAAGAGCAGCAGGCTTCCTGCCCTTGACAAGGCAGCCCATTGGGTTTCCACCCTGGCTGCGCCTTGGAATCACCTAGGGATCTTCTAAAAAATACCAACACCCAGGCCCCACCCAGATCACTTGCCTCCCCAGGGCTGGGGCTCCAGGCCCCGGTACGGTCACAGCAGCAGGGTTGGCAACCACCAGCTAACAGCAGTGGTTCCCAAGCTTTTCTGTTTATTAGATTCACCTGGGGAGTCATGGCGGCCCATCCCCAGACCAGATAAATCAGGATTGCTGGTGGTGGGAGCCAGGCATCATTATTTTAAGATCCCTCAAAATCTCTAATGAGCAGCCCATTGAGCACAGGTTCAAGAGGATGAAGGTATGACCCTTTTCTTGTTCTCTACCCCTTTTTCAAGGGCTGAGGGACACATGGTTGTTGTGCCAGCAACTGCCTTTCTTTAGCCACTGCACCCAGCAATTCGTAATCTTCAAACCCTGGCCCAAAAGAAAAGAAATATTAGATACAAACAATTCAGATAAACACCTTTCTCCCTATCTCCACTTTCTCAGGCTCTCCAATATGCCTGCTTAAACCGATCCTCCCTTTGTTCAGAAAATAATGTTGACTAAAGATAGAAATATCAAATCTGGACTCCAAATGAATATAGAAATATCTCAGAAACTCAGAGTGAAGCTATCACTTAGAGGTCCAGGGAAAGAACTTCAGATGCCAAAGTCAAGAGTGACAGGAAACTGTGACTCACATGCTCCCAAACCCATCCCCTGCTTTCTTCCTGCTGCTCTCTACATGCACCTTGCTTTCATTTCCAAAGTGTAAATAGCAGGAGGGAAAAAAGAAGGAATTATACATTTATATAATTTGCTTACAGCTACCATGTAGGATACTTGGAATTCCAGCTAGCTCTGTATTGAAATCTTTTCATTCTGATCTATTAAGGATGCAGGAGGGAAAGCAGTTGGCTTTCGTAATATTATAAACACATACACAGAGCGGTCTCCTTTTGGAAGATGTATTGGCTCAATAATTCTCTCCTATTGAGACACTGTTCATGATATAAATGGGCAAGTGTACTTGTGTGCATGCATGGGACATGTGTACATTTGTTGAGTGTATGTGTACACGTAAGTGTATATGAGCACGCGCGTGTGTGCGTGCGTGAGCGTAAATGAGTGCGTACGTGTGCGTGTGCACCCTGACTAAACAACACTAACCAAAGGCAGAAATGTGTTGGGTCCATTCTGGACTTGAGTATAAAAAGATACCAAATCGTGTGATTTTCAACCATAAAATGTGCTTTAAGTCCTAACAGCTTCCTGAAACTGATTTAGAAGATTGAATGCTAACAAATTCCTCAAATGTGGTATCCATCCTTGTCAGATAAATTAGCGGCTCAAACACAGTCTCAAAGAGATGTGACAAAAGCCTCTTTCTTTAAAGTGGAGGAAAGTTCTTCATGATGTCGAAAATTGGTGTTAAAAAATAGTTCCATATGTTCACATTTATTTAACTTCTCACCAAGAATATTCAGTAGCTTCTAGTTGATAGTTTAAATGCTCGATCCCCAAGAATCACCTTCTCATGGCCCCTCCTGGGATAAATGGTCACCCCCAGCACAGAGAAGCAAGGAGGCCACACACAGCCTGGCCTGCAAATCCTGGCTGTTGTTCAACACGCAGCTTGGTGAACCTAACCAGGTAAAGAATTGATAACAATTTGAACTAAGGTCCTCAGGAACAGAGGTCAGAGAAAGCTCTTGGGACATTTAAAACTTCCAAAATTCAGTTATTTATAATCCTTACTATTTAAAAAAATTATTAAGATATAATTCACATGCCATGAAATCCACCCTTTGTAGTGTACAATTCACCATGAACCCTTTCTTTTACCAATACTCACTCATTTGCTGCAGAAACTGGGCATGATGTCCCACTCTCAGCAGGGACACAAAGAAGTTTCCTTATCACTGTCTGAGACTTCATCAAGCCTGACTGTCTCATGTCACCATCATTTTGGGTAGCAGCATTTTGCATCCTGGTCAGCCCTGAGTTCAAATCCTCCAACTACCACTCCACTTACAAGTTCTGTGACTTTCAATAACTCACTTAAGATCTCTTAGGCTCAGTTTCCTCATTGATAAAATTAAGGTATTAATAACAGCAATCTCCTTAGCAAGGTCACTCTGGGGATTAAAATGATATCTGTTTTAAAATACTTGAGTAGATACTCACTATTAGGCATAATTGCCCAAAAGAATCCCTTTTATTCAAAATTTGGTAATATTTATTCTACATCTGTTTTGTTCAGGCCCTGTGTTAGACCCCGAAGAAAGTAGGGAGAGAGGGAGGGAGAGAAGGAGGGAGGGACGGAGGAAGGGTGGGAGTGAGAGAGGAAGGAAAGAAGGAAGGAAGGATGGACGGACATATCCTCAAATTTCAAAGAAGCCTAAAATCTAAGAGTAAGAGAAGATTTATATATTGATTAGCAAAATGCAAGGTTAAAAAATGTGAATGAATGAATACATGATTTGAGTAAGGAAGAGTCACTTTTGGTTGAGCTAATCCTGGAAGACTTGCCTTTATTGTCATTCCTGGTGTTTGCAGCTGATTCCCAGACACAAGCTATTGCTATATCCTCAGTGTATGAACTAAGAACTAAGAGATGCAATTGCAGGGACTTGGACCAGGATAAGCATCTCAGCTCTGGCTGTTCTTCTCAAACCATCTGTTCTTCCTCTCCCAGCCTTTCTTTGTAAAGATTTTTCCCATTTTATATTTCCCTCCTCTGCCTCTTCTCCATTTATTGCTTTAAGAAAGGTTTCTAATTTGTGACATAAAATGTTTACATGTTACCTGTGAACTCTTAAGGGGAAATTCAGTATAGAAATAAAACAGATAAATAAATAAATTCCATAAATAAATAAAATGTGCACATAACCCCAGTGGATTGGAAGAATATTTAGATAAGTGGCTAGGGAAAAGAATTTTCACACTGTGTCATCTGCTAACGTTAATGAGTTAATTAAATTAGAAAAATTCCACTGCCAAAAGCAAAAACATCCAAATACGTGGGAAGCTGGGGGAATTATAGAGCATGCTACTAAATGCATTCTGTTCAAGCTTATTCTTTTTTTTTCTTTGAGCAGGCTGTGGAGAGCTACACTTAAAAAGCCATCCAATTTCAAGAGAGTATTTTCCATCTGGGGCCAGTTGGGTAGAATATGCTCTAAACTCTGCAAAGCCTGCTGAGAGACAACACAACTTGTTAAGAAAACTGTTTATGAAAAGCAATGTTTTTTGAAAATCCAGCAAAAGGTTTAACTATGATGTCCCCATACATTGCAGAGTTCATTATTTTCCATTGAATGTTTCTGTTCACAAATGAAAAACCAAAATGATTCAGGAAATGGATACAGTACAATAAACTGGAAGCCAATACACTTTTGCTAAGGCTTTAGCTAGTAATTAGAATATTTCCAATTACTTTGAAACTTTTTTTACTTTAAGAGGTTATTCACTTTTCTTTTATTGTAACCTCCCTCTTCCCACCCACCCACCCCAAAATAATGTGAAAAAATGCTAAAAGCCAAGTAAATCAAGATTAAGGGATTAAACCTTAAAAACCTATTAATGTGCTGAAAACAACAGAAAAAATTTTAATAATCCGTAAAATATAGCACATGACATTAAAGATGTCCTGAGTAATAACAACTGTCAAAATGAAAAGTCTCAAAGATGTTTATCTTTTTCTATTCAATGTTTAATTAAATTGAGACTGCTATTCATTTGTTGAGAGAGAGGTAGGCTAAACTCTCTTAGGAGGGTAAAACAGTCAATGACCACCCATTTAAAATGACAGCTAGAAAGAGTTAAAATTTAGGTTTTACACACACAGACACACACACACATATATGAATATACACATATATGTATATTTACTCGGCATGCATATATACATACATAGTCATTTTTTCTCTTCTTGTTTATCATTCCCCCTGGTTATGAGCAATAAAATCAAAACTTCTAATTATTTGGGCTTTTTTTTTTTTTTTGAGACAAGGTCTCATGCTGTCGCCCAGTCTGGAGTGCAGTGGGCAACCACAGCTCACTACAACCTCAAACTCCTGGGCTCAAGCCATACTCTCACCTCAGCCTCCCAAGTAGCTGGGACTACAGGCATGCGCCACCACACCTGGCTAATTTAAATTTTTTTTTTTCTTTTTTAGAGACAGGGTCTCACTATGTTGCTCAGGTTGGTCTCAAACTGCTGGTCTCAAGCCGTCCTCCCACTTTGGCCTCCCAAAGTGCTGGGATTACAGGTGTGAGCCACAGTGCCCGGGCTCTAGTAGGTTGTTTCTTTTTACTTAGGCTCTGAAGGTTCAGGAATAAGAAGAGTTCTACGGATAGCTGGATAGACCAGGGCTTCTCAAATTCATGCAGAGGCATCAATGGTGGATCTCACTAAAATGCAGATTCTCATTCACTAGGTCTACAGCAGAGCTTGAGGGTCTGCATTTCTAATAAGCCGATGCTTCTGGTCTGTGGGTTGTACTTTAACAGCAAAGGATCTGAAACTTAAAACAGAGAACTTATCTATGTACATGGGAGAGTGAAACTCTTAAGTGTTTTCTCATAAAGCTATGCCCATCTAGCTAGGTGTTACAAAACCTTAGTTCTTCACATGATCCAAGATACTCCGTGGACTACAGATTAGGTTTTTGTCCATGATTCTTGTGCTAATCCTCACTCAGGACATTGAGAATCCCAGAACCTTAGGTTTAAATGGTTTCTTCTTGGCCCCCTCTTTACCTACCCACCAGTATAGTTATTGCCTCTAAAATATAACTAACGTGTGGTTGCCCTGTCTCTGCTTGCCTTTTCCAGGGACTAATGGCTGATGCTGCCTTCACAAGAGCTCACTTCACATGTAGGTATCTAGAACGCTTAGAAAGTGCCAATCTGTCTCTTGGATTTTCACCCACTGGCCATAGCTCTGTTCCCTGGAGCAAATGTAATAAGTTCTCTCTTACTCAAGCGAAATATCCACGGTTTCTTCAGCATTTTCTCTTGTATGAAAGTTTCCACAACCCACGCCCTCCTTGTTACTGCCTTTGAAATGTCCTAGAGTGTGACTAAAAAATCTACGGGATGAGAATGTTTTTTTCTCACTTAAAACAATTATATCATATTAATACATTTATTTTTCTTGTAAAAAATATAAACTGTAAAAAATGTATACAGAGTATGTGAGAGTTGCATACTTTTTCTCTCTCCCTTCCTATTCTTCTCTCCAGAGATAATCACGTTTAACAGTTTTTCTACTTGTTTACCCATATAAATATTGATTTTTTTTTCTTCTATATAAATGGCATCAACATCTATTATTCTGTGGCTGCATTTTTTCACCTGATATATTCACATGTGCCTAATTCATTTTTTACAGCTTCATATTATTATAGATGATCAATAAATTGCTTATTAACTTATGGGTAGAAATTTTGACAGTTGCTGGTGTTTTCTCATTCTAGACAGTGATACCATGAACATGTATATGCATCTTTTGTGCCTGTGTGAGTTTCTCTATGCAGCATAAATCTCTAAAGGTAGAATTACAGTATAAAAAATGTAAAACTTTGATATAAATTACCTAATTACCCTCCAAAAATATTTTAAGAATTTATACTACCATCAGTAGTGTATGAGACTACCTGATTTCCACATAGTTGTCATTGCTAAATAGAATCCATCCTAATGCTTTTCCAAATTGGTTAGTAAAAGAAAAAAATGACCTCATTGTTTGAATTTATAAATCTATGCATATTAGTGAAGTTGGGCATCTTTGTATGTTTTTCAGTTATTTGAATTATTTTTCTCTGGATTGCCTGCTTAAGTTATTTGCTCATTCTTGTATCGCTTCTTCCTTTTTATTGCTTTATGAAAGCTCTTAATACATTTTGAATATTAACTCCTTATTAAGAGACATTGCAAATATTTTCTCCCAGTCTATTTCTTGGCTCTTCACTTTGTCAATGTATAGAATAATTTATTTGTAGTCAGATACATCAATATTTCCTTTTATACTTTCTAAATTAAAAGAACAATTTCCATTATGTCCTGTTGATATTTTTATGGTACCATCTGAATATAACTTTGTCTATGTTATAAAACATAGGTTTAACTTTATTTTTAAGAAAAAGGATATGAATTTATTAATTTTGTGATAGACGTATTCCTCCCAATGATTTGAAATGCCCCCTAATTATAACAAAATTAAACATAGTATGATTCTTTTCCTTGGTTCTCTTTTTTTAAAAAAATATCAACCTATTTGCACCAATATCACACTGCTTTAACTTAAAGTAGAAGCTTTAGTAAATTCTGATACTTTATAGGTCAAGCTGCCCATGTTGTTCTGTTTGGAATTTTTCTTGGCCATTTGTGTTTATTTTTGTCTTCTAGGTCGACTTTAGGATCAGCTCATTATGTTATACAAAAAGTACCAAACAGATTTTTATTGGATTGGATTTAAATTGACAGGATTATTTAGGAGAGAATTTACATCACTATATTCTTAAGTCTTCTCATTCAGTGATGTGAAACATGCGGTGGATTGTTTAAAAGTGACAAATTCCTCCCTTCCTAGGATGCCATGATTCCCTTTTGAAATGTGTCTTTTATGCTCTTCCAACATAGGGGTGTTGCTTGTTTCCCCACGCCTTTAATCTGGAAGGGCTTATGACCCTTTTGACCAATGGAATGTGGCAAAAGTGATACTGAGTTCTGATGCCAGGCCTTAAGACGTTTTGAAGCTTCCACCCCCGCTCTCTGAACCCTGAGATTATCAGAATGTGAAGATGACCAGTCTAGCCCTCAGGAGGGTGAGAGCCACTGGAGGAGAGCCTGAGTGGCAGCCACACCACATGCCAGATCTCTGGGTGAGGCCACTGTGGACCTTCCAGCTCTGGCCAAGCCCTCGGATGAACACAGTCTTGTGAGTGATTCCAGGTGAGAACAACAGAAGAACCGTACAGATTGTCATTCTATGGAATCATGGGGAAAAATAAGTCATTGTTGTTTTAAGTAACCAAGTATTGGGATGTTTTGTTGTGTGGTAATAGCTAATGTCAAAAGAGTATCTCTCCATTAATTTGGGTCATTGTTCACATCCTTCAGTATAGCATGATAAGTTTCATTCAATAGCCTTTGGGCATAATTTCTTTAAATCCTAATTATTTATGATTTTTGTTCTTGAAAATTACATACTTTTTTCTAATTGCATTTTCTAATTAGTCATAGGTAGCATAGGGAAAAAAACTTGATTAATAAACTTTAAACTTCTGTTTAGCCATTTTCCTGAGTACTCCTTCTTGTTCTAAGTATGCTTATTTTATTTTATTCTGTTGGATTCTGTTAGATAGAAAATTGCAACATTTTTGGCTTTTCCTGTCTAATATTTACAAGTCTTATTTCTATTCTGGTCACAGTGCATTGACCAGGACAGCAAGTTGTTGGTAGGAACTTTTGTTCCTTATTTCAGTAGAATTAGTTGCAATGTTTTCACCAGTGACTATGAGAAGTCTGATTTTTTTGTAGCTACCAATTACCAGGTTTAGGAAATTTTTATATATTCCTGGATCCCTATAGTGCTTTAAAGTGTCCCCTTTTTAATTTGAAAAATTAAACATAAAGAAAAGCACATAGAGTAACAGATATTTATGTACCCACCTCTCATATTTAATAAAGATTAATTTTTTGCCATATTTGCTTTAATATTTTTTTGTTTCTTTGTTTAAGAAATAAAGTATTATAGATGTAGTCATGGCCCCATTCTCCCCTACCCTGTCCCCCTTTCTCTTCAGTAGTGGCCACTATCCTGTAGTAGGGAAGCATCTTTGCTGTGCATAAATCAGACTTTCACTACATATGTACATTTTGGTACTCAGAATGATATATAGTATCATTTCATGTGTGTGTTGTAAGCTTTCTGCATTCAGTGGTGATTTTTATCCGCTTAACATTAAGCATCAAGATTTATCCATGCTGATAAAGGGAATTCTCGTTCATTTTTAATACTTTAAGAATCCTATTAAATGAATTTACAATAGTTTACCCAATTCCCAAAGAACAGAAGATGTTTTCCATTTTTTTTTTGTCATTTTCACATTACAAAGAGTGCTGTTGTGAACATCCTTGTTCTGGCTTCCTTGTGAAGAAAGGTGGATGTTTCTCTCTCAAATGGAGAAATCCCTGGGTCGTAGGTTATGTACATGCTTGAGTGACCAGCGACTTGTATTTATGTCACCAATGTTCAAAGTCCCTGTTTTCCCCTGGCTTTTATGGAAAATACATGCTTGGTTATTTCTGCAGTTGGATCAGATGGGCTCCTGCGGTGTTGGGTTAACAGCCCTGTCTCCACTCTGCCTTGGTTACTGTTTCCTTTACACGGTTATTGGGGGTTCGTCCTATAAGAAGGAGGTACATGTGACAGGAAAACATCAGCCAGGCATTCGTTTTTCTGGGTCCTCCCTTTATCTCAGTGTTTTTCAACCTTTATTTTTTTGTCAACCCCCCTCGCACTATTTCCTAATCGTTCCCCTTCCCATGAAACTTTAATACCTCAGATACAGATACACTGTATATCTGTTTATGTACTGTGGCCCCTTGGAGGGCCACACCCTATTGTGATGTCTTATTTTGTTTTGTTTTTTGTCCCAAGAACCCATTTGCACCTCCGTGGAGACTGTGTCTATCTATAGCGTGAAGATACTTTCAGGGTCACAAGCCGGACCCAGCTGCAGCTGATAACCACTAAGTGGGAAGGAAGGTCCGTTTTACCAAAGCCTTCAAATTTTCAAGAGAAGCCAGAAATCAAGATAATCCATGTAAAATCTCCTAATTTTTAGAGATTAGATTTTTAAAAAAATATTTCACAAACCAAATAAAATGTCTGAGAAATGTGCAGCCTCTAGACTGCACTTTGGCAAACTTTGGCTGCGTGAGTTCTCACAAACCTCCCTCCTCCTCTAATGTTGGATAATTATTTTTAAAGTATGAATTAATGTAAAACTCCATGAAGAAAAGAAGATTGAAGTCTTAAATACGAACACACAAAACTAAGTACAGCAAAGGGGAGGGGGGCTAATTTAATTTCCCATCACCTGCCCATGCAAATGGAAGAAATTCAAACTTTCTTTTCAAAGATGATTTATTCTCCTTTTACGTGAAGTCAAAATGTGAAAGCAATTATCATAAGTTATAGAAATAAGTTCTGAAAGCATAAAGGTTTTCTTCTCCTTACTTTAAAATTAAAATATTACTTGGGTTACTGAATAATTTTTAGACATTCATGTATGACATTACAGAACAGAGATTAAAAAGTCTCTCCTTCAAAGACAATTTTATATATTTAATTTAATAGATTTTCTGAGGTATGTAAGTATATGCTTCTATAATCTTTTGGTTATTATCTATATGGGGTTTTTTTCCTTGTTAATTTTAGTATTTCTGTCTCATTTACACAAAAAATAATTCAGGTCACACATGGATATTTTGATAGGTCACACTAATCCAAATACCTGAATTCTAACCACATCTATACCCCCTATTTTGCTATATAGATGGTTCTGTGGGGTTTAGCAAATCTTGATATATTTTGAAAATTAAAATATAAGTTTTGTATTTTTGATTCTATAACTACCTACATACTTTCTGACAAATTATCTAATTTCTCTAGTCCTCAGTTTCTTCATCTCACATAGAGAGAGAAATGAAGTAAGTAATACCGAAGGTCCCTTTTGGCCTTGAAATGTTTTGATCAATAAAATAATTTAAAAAAATCTACAGCTTTTAAATTCATTTCATCTCTTAATTTACAGCTTTATTGAGGTATAACTCACATGCCCTAATACTGACCCACTGAAAGTATACAATTCACTGGGTTCTAGTGAATTCACAAAGTTGCACAACCAGCACCACAGTCTAAGTTTAGAACATTTTCAGCACTCTAAAAAGAAACCCATACATATTAGCAGTCTTTCTGCATCCTCTCCCCCTACCCAGCCCCAGGTAACCACTAATCTACATTCTGCACAGATTTGTCTACTCTGCACATTTCCTACAAGTAGAACCATGATAAGTGATCTTTGTGACTGAGTTCTTTCTCTTAGCATATGTATTCAAGAATCATCATGTTGTAGCATGTACCAATGCTTCATTCCTTTATATGTTTGAATAATATTTTATTGTATGGATATACCATATCTTATTTATTTATTTATCAGTTATTGGACATTTGGATTATGTCCACATTTTTGCTAGGAACATTTGTGCATATTTTTTGTATGTACATATGTTTTCATTTCTCTTAGGTATATACCTAGGAGAGGGATTGCTGGATCAAATGGAAACTGTTTAGCATTTTGAGGAAAAACCAAACTGTTTTCCAAAGTGGTTGCACCATTTTACGTTCATAGCAGCAATGTGTGAGAATTCCAATTTCTCCACTTTTCCAACATTTGTTATCATCCGTATTTTTTTTATTACAGCCTCTTTAGTGGGTATGAAGAGGTATCTCATTTCAGCTTCAATTTCCATTTCCCTAATGACTAATAATGGTGAGCATCTTTTCATGCACTTACTGGTTATTTGTATATCTTCTTTAGAGAAACATCTGTTCGGCAAACATCTAGTCAGACAGACTTTTGCCCATTTTTTAGTTGGATGGGTTTTTTTATTGTTGAGTTCTAAGAGTTCTTTATATACTCTAGATAGAAGTTCTTTGTCAGAAATAGTATCCTCAAATATTTCCTTTCATTCTGTGGGTTGTCTTTTCACTTTCTTGATAGTATCCTTTAAGTCACAGAAGGTTTTAAATTTCACTAAAGTCCAAATTATCTATTTTTTATTATTGCCTCTGCTTTTGATGCCAGATCTGAAACTATTGCTTAATCCAAGGCAGTGATGATTTATTCCTTTTATAAAAGTTTTATAATTTTAGCTCTTACATTTAAGACTATAATTCATTTTGAGTTAATTTTTTGTATAGTTGAAGTTGGGAGTCCAAATTTATTCTTTTACACATGGATATCTAGTTAGCCTAACACTATTTGTTGAAAAGACTGTTTTTTCCATTTCAGAATTGTATTGTCACCCCTGTCAAAATATCACTTGACCATAAGTGAGAGGATTTATTTCTTCATTCTCAGTTCTATTCCTCTGACATATTTGTCTAGCCTTATGCCAGATATGAAACTATTACCTAATCCACACTGTCTTGATTACTATAGTTTTGTAGTAGGTTTGAAATTGGCAGTGTGTCTTCCAACTTCATTCTTCATTTTCAAGATGGTTTTGGCTATTTTAGATACCTTGTATTTCCACATGAATTTTAGGATCAGCTTGTAAATTTCTTCAAAACAACAAGCTGAGATTTTGATAGGGATTACATCGAGTCTGTAGATCAATTTGGGGAGTCCTACCATCCTAAGAATGCTGTCTTCCAATGCATGAAAATTGAATGTCTTCCATTTATTCAGGTCTTTTTTTTTTGCACATTTTATTTATTTATTTATTTTATTTCAGAGTATTACAGGGGTACACCTGTTTTGGTTACATGATTTACTTTTGTGCCATTTGAGTCAAAGTTATAAGTGTGCCCATCACCAAGATAGCATGCATTGTACTCATTAGGTGTGAATTTATCCGTCCCCTCCTCCCCTCTCCCACCTGCTTGGTTTCTGCCAAATTTTAGTACCATATGTGCACATGAGTGTTGATAGATACATGAGTGGATTAATAAAATGTGGTATATGTATACTATGTAGTACTACTCAGCCATAAAAAAATGGTGAACTAATACCCTTTGTAACAGCCTAGATGGAACTGGAAACCATTCTTCTAAGCAAAGTATTGCAAGAATGGAAAAACAAACACCTAATGTACTCACTATTAAATTGCAACTAATTGATCAACACTCATGCGCACATATGGTAGTAAAACTTAGTGGGAATATTCAGGTCTTTTTAAATTTCTTTCAACAATGTTTTATAGTTTTTGGTGTACAGGTCTCCTGCTTATTTTGTTAAGTTTATTCCTAGGTATTATATTCTTTTTGTTTTATCATAAGTGGGAATGTTTTCTTAATTACAGTTTAGATTGTTCATTGCATTGTATCTCTTGAAAGTTTCCAACTGAAAGACTAATTCATACTTCCCTCATTTATTCTAACATTTTTGGGCTTTGCTTTAAATGATGCAGTAATTCTTACATTAGCTCTGAGTGATATACTTACATTTTACAGTTTTGTAAATCTTATTTTTATTAAATCATAAAGAGAATCATAAGGGTGTATACAGTATATTTGAGTTAAACTTAAGCTGGATACTTAGCTTCACCAATTAAATCACTTAGAATAAATTACAATAGACTTCCATCATCTCTGAGCAGCACTCACTGAACACTTACTAAATGAGCAACACTGTCTTAGCAGCTCACATTTGCTGACAATGCATTCAACTTCATCAACAAGCAAATCGCATTTAACTCCCATAACCTGAGAAAAACACAGTTGTTAAGAGAACAAAACATAAATACCCACATCATTTCAAGCTTGTTGCCTTAATTAAATATCTGCATTTTATTCTGTTAAAGGAATCATTTCCTTTGACTGCGAATAAACAACCAAACCATTGCACCTTGAAGCTGAATTTCAAGGGGGGGAATCCATTCAAATATTTTTGAAACTGCCACTCTATTATTGCCTTTTAAAATTATGCTAATGTTGTTGAAGGTATATAATGTAATTATTTGTCTTAAGCAAGATAAAATAAATTCTGATTACTTTGTCTTTTCTTGGGAAATATAACATGTATTTAAACTGAAAGAATCACATTAGGTCAATAGCGCTTGAAAACTTTGAGGATCAGAGGAAGTTATTTAACAAATACTCAACACCCTGGAAAAATACAAACATTTAACATACATATATTTTTTAGTATAATTTGAAGGATTCATGGTTACTGTAAAACCCAGCCACAGATAAGTAGATTTCAAAGTAAGAACCTCCTATTAAATAATAGTTAAGATATATAACCATCATAGGTAAATTCCCTGGTTATATAAACAAGATAAACATATCTGTGAGCCAAAAACTGAGCTCAGAAAAGGAAAAGGGCCCTGAAATCTTGGCCTACTGAATTCTGTGTCCAGAGGAACACAAAAATGGGAAAGAGTTTGACATCTAATATGTATCAGGCACCACAAGCTTTCCCTAAGTGTTTGGAGATAAAGGCCAGCTGACTCACTTCATGAAATCATAGTCTGGGAAAAAGTTTCCTCAATCTTGGAAAAGGAGTGGCAAAAACTAATTGCTGCCATGAGCCATGGCTTATATAGGATGTTGATCTGCCTAGTGGAAGGAAAGACAGTTCCAAAGATAAGACTTGAATCCAGTCACTTGATAGCTCAGCTTCATGTGAGACGTACCCAATTTTATATTACAGGATAGATACAACATAAAACCCAGTTCTGGTTGCGGTGTCTGGTAAGCTTCCTGGAGGCATCCATAAATCTTCCAGGTGGGGAGGAGTGTGCAGAGAGATTGGGGCTCGGGGAATCCCATTCAAGATGAAATGGAAATTTTAAAGCACACGAAAACTAATACTAAGAAGAAAACCAAAATAAAGAGAATTCACTGTCAAAGAAATGGACACAATGAAATAAGCTAAAATTGACATTAGGATAAATAAAAGTCAAAACATAAAAATGGAATACTATTCATAAAAAAGACGAGAAACTGTGATACAAGAATAGGCAAAATAAGAAGCAAGAACAAGTGTATATGATGAAGATCCATTATAAATCTAAAAAAGAAAATCGTGGTCTGAAATAAAATGCCAATAACTAAGATAAAATCTAAATAAAACATCAAAGCGATAATTAATGAATTAAAAAGTTATACTGAGTTGGGAGCCGTGGCTCACACCTATAATCCTAGCACTCTGGGTGGCCGACATGGGAGGATTGTTTGAGGTCAGGCATTTGAGACCAGCCTGAGTAAGAGTAGGAACCCATCTCTACAAAAAAACAGAAAAAATTAGCTGGGCGTGGTGGCTCACAGCTGTAGTCCCAGCTACTCAGGAGGCTGAGGTGGGAGGGTCACTTGAGCCCAGCAATTTGAGGTTGCAGTGATCCATG